>BMAW01128288.1:133329-152169 GCA_019974015.1 Nephila pilipes | reverse complement strand
ATATATATATATATATATATATATATATATATATATATATATATATACATATGGATGAATTTAATTATACAGAATGATATATATATACACATTATAGTGCAGATTATAACCTCTAAAAAGAGCAATGGAATTTTATTAAAACATAAAATCTGCAAAATTATATAATTCAACGAAAATTTAAAGATTATCAAAATAAACAAATAAAATTTTAAAAAATATTTGAAATTGAAAGCAAAATGTTATAATGAAGCAAAATTAAATAAAATTTACTGAAATGCAAATTATACCTAATAATTTTAATAAAAATATAAATGAAGCATTATTTAAAGTTAAAATTGTGTTAAAAGCAAAACAATCGAAACCATAGGAAATATCTCGAGAAAAGTAAAAAGAAAAAGAAAATGAATAATAGTGAAAAACAAAAAGGAAGACCAACAAAATATCAATAATGTTGCATACTTTGGAATGGGAAACGTGCTTTTAAATAATTTTTTCAGATTCCATCATCATATGATTACATTACCATTTAAGGAATAAACAAAGAATAATGCTTATAGACCATACATTTTTAACAGTTCATTTAGCTTCAAATGATATATATACTCATGGACAAAAAATTTAAAAAGAAATAATTGCGGGATCGTACCGAAACTTGGCATGAAGGTACATGTCGAGGAGATATGCAAATGATTAGAAATACAGCGTGATTGCGCATTACGTATAACGCATTACGTAAGCTTTTTTGAGTGTGCTGAATTATTTACAAAGGAAGAGCTAAGGTAGACATACCATTACGCCGTTTTCGAAGAAAATATGAGCAGCTGTCACAGTTTGAGAGGCAGAGAATCATCGGCATGATGGAAACTAGGGAGTCAGCTAGGCGAGTACTTGTCATTTAGGCCACTCTGACTGAGTTGTGAGGAAGTGTTGGGACCAGTGGATCGAAGAGATGTCATTTACACGTAGATCTGGGTCAGGATGCCCTCGACAGACTAGTCGTCGAGAAGACCACCACATCGTAAGAAATGCACGCGTACAGCCAATTCATTCATCGTCCACCGTCCAGGCACAGGTAGCACCTTCACTAGGGTTTCCTGTGTCTTCTCGAACCATACGAAGGCGCCTGGCTGAACGACATTTGGGATCGCAGCGCCCATTGCGTGTGCTGCCCTTGACGCCCATCCATTGACACCTCCGTTTGGAGTGGTGCCGTGCACGAAACCCGTGGTGAACGCCTCAATCCTGCCTTTGTTTACAGCGACACACCGCTCCCACAACTGGTGTGCCATTGCCTACAATACACGGTCACCCCTAGTATTGATCCGTGGCACCATGACAGCCCAGCAGTATGTCCATGACATCCTGCAACCGCATGTGTTGCCACTCAGGCAACGCCTCCCAGGAGCCATTTTTCAACAAAACAATGCTCGGCCTCACATGGCAAGGGTGTCACAAGACTGTCTCGTCACTATTACTACCCTTCCTTGGCCTGCCTGATCCCCAGATTTGTCTCAAATCGAGCGTATCTGTGATCTTTTGGGACGGCGAGTTGGGTATACCACGAGTTTGAATGAACTAGTAGCAAGGTTACAGCAAATATGGAACTAAATGTCTCAAGTCATCATACAGAACTTGTATACCTGAATGCCCGATCGTGTAGCATCGTGCATTTGCGCATCTGGGGGTTCAACAGGGTATTAAAGCCTCTGTTCTTTTCCCTTTTTCTCTGAAATAAATGATCCTTTTTCTATGATTTTCTAATCATTTACTCATATTAAAGTAGTCATTATGTATGTAAAATTTTTTTTTATTTTGAAGACTCCTTGGTGCGCTAATTTTTTTGCCCATGAGTATATATGTGTATGTGTGATTTTTACATGCAAATTAAATTTAGTTTCCTAATTTTTACTTTAACTAACATAGTAAGGAGTGCATCTTTATTTATTACGACAGGCGAAGTGGTCATATCCCTTGGCAACGAAACGGATCGTTTTTATTTCTGATAACACTCAACTACTTTGCAAAGTTTGCGATTTTTGCTCGCTTCCTTTTCGGTGCGCTGCTTTCAGTTTCCTAAGGGTATATATATTGCTGGCCATTAAAATTGCAACACCATGATGGAAAAAAATGCAAAAAAGTATTTATAGTACGTAAAAAGTATGACATGGAAACAAAAAAAAAGCAAATTTGCAAGCAGTTTGTGGATTACAGTGGAGCGAAATCAGTAGAAAAAAGTGCCATACCTGGCAGTAAAAGCGGCCATTACCAGGTTAGGCATGGAGTCAAACTGTGCTTCGATGACAGACAAGGGCAAATCAATCCATACTGCTTCATTCCATGCCCCACTTCATCAACCATATTAGCTGGTGAGGGGTGGCAGGCTAGTCTCTCGGCAACGCATGACTAGACGTTTTCAGAGGGTAACAGTCTGGAGACCATAAGGCCCAAATCAACAATCGAATACCCTGTATACCAAGGAAGGTCAGAACATAATGTGCAACCTATGGTCTTGCATTATTTTGTTCGAAGATGGAGTTTGGCCGTTTTCGAAGATGGGGCACAATTACAGGACCTAATATGTCAGAAATGTACCGATCTGCAATCAAATTACCTTCGATCCGAATAGAGATATGCGAGTCGTGTACGTAATGTCTGCCTAAACCATCACACCAGGTGTAGGGGCATTAAGCCGATATCGATTGCAAGCAGGCGTCGGGCAGTCTCCTCGGAACCTCCAGACAAATATAAAGCTATCAGAATACTTCATGCAAAATCTCATCTGAAAAAAAGGTATTGTGCCACTCATGTATCCAGGTTTATCGTTCGGTGCACTAGAGTTGCCGTCTCTCTCTCTACGGTGATTTGTCAAGGGAAGCCGAAACAATGACCACCGTGCTGACAGTCCACTCTGCTGCAAACTTCGTTCCTCCGAACTAGAGGGTACTGGGCGTAGTGCAAACATGCTCATTTCCTGATAGTCAGTGATATAGTTGTATGGTTTTGCAGGGGCAGGCACACATTCTGTCCATCATCTCGGACGTTAGTCATGGGAAGGCGTGGAGATCCGGCATGCCGATCAGTATGACCCCCAGCAACCCATTGATTCCATATTCGTATGACAGTGGTTGGATTTCGGCCAAAGCGACTGGCTCTATCACGGAACGAAAATCGACACTCTCGTTAGACAACGATCTTAGCTCAATCGAATTCCGACCTTTGCTAGTAAGCATTTCTTCTTATTTGACGCATGAAACGATATTCCGAGCAAACTCCGACCTCACAAAATGCTTTCCGAATGAGTATCTATTACGCAGCTTTTCTTTTATGCAGTGTTTAATATATCGTTTCATCTTTCTGCATCGTTTAAATGTGCTAAAATACAAATCATTTGTATATTCTAACCTCTTCTTCCTTTCATGAGATTTTGACTTTCGTCAGATTATTCCTCCCTAGTGTTGAAATTTGAATAGACAGCAATGTATATATAAGTAAAACTCTCCATAAAATTAAATAAGGATCCAAAAATACGCATATAAAAGTTAGGTAGTCATAATCCTATATACTTAAAGAATGAGAAATAATCCATTAATGAGTAAATACAATGATGAAACTAAATAACCGTACAAAAGTTGTATTGCAGATGGTAATAATAGAAAAACCTCGAGTTTGTCTTAACGCTAAAAATACAATTTTAAATGCTTAAGTGCCCTATATATATATATATATTATTCAATAAATCTACCATACCTTTTTTTTTTATCTGGCATTTAATTGAAATAAATTGACTATTCTTCATTCAACATAGAAAAGCTTCCGTAACTGTTTTCAGATAACGAGTTAATTTCTGAAATTCCAAATGCAATCTTTAAAATATAAGTGATGATAGTTTAATATAGTTATGATGTATTCTTCGTCTTTGATATGAAATTTTGTATTTTAGAATATTTGGAAATGTTTTCTCTCTTTTTCAAGAAAGAGATTCATAAAAGTTTTCTGAAAAGTAGATATTCAAATAAAAATTCCTTATCGAGATGTATTAAATTTACCTACTTAGTAAGAATGTGTCATTTATCCAAATCCTGAGAATTTATTCAAAATCCAATGCAAATACAATTATACGTTCAGGAAATTACTTTTCACACTTGGTATGCTTTGAATTGTATTCTCTTTCTTTTTTACGGTTTCTTTTTTTTTAATCTTCAAACTTTTCATTTGAACTTTACATAAGAAAAAAATTGTTTTTCTTCCGTCAAAGTATTCTCTCTTTCTCTGATTTTTGTTATCACTATAGATAACTTCTTAAAATGAAATTTTTTTTCTGAATAAAACCAGTTTTACAGTTGATAAAATTTTGGGTAGATTTATTATTTCAGAGTTTTGAAAACGGCTCAAGTGAAAAGTTAATACTGTCAGTAGAGTTTTCAAAACAGTTTTTTTTATTTCTTCTAGCAAAATATTTTGGAAGACTCGGGTGTTATTCAAATCGAGTCTTAGATCCAGTATTTTTTCTTGCAGTAAGTGCAGTATTTCTTTTTGTTTATTTGAAATAAATCGCAAATGTATATACCGTATAGAAGTTTTAAACATTAATATTCACTATTGAAATCATATTGTAAGTTTTGATTTAAATTATAAATAAAGGCACAATTTTGTTTGAAATGTTATTTTTTTTTGTATTATCAGATACGAAATAAAGGTTTTTCTGAGGAATTATTTTTATTTTATAAGAAAAGAACAGAATATAAATAAACCAACCAAACATGTGATGAATAAAACATGAATTTCTCAGCATTTTAATACAACAAAATAATATAACAATGTGATTCATTTATGCTTTTCTCAGTCACATATATTTCTAATCATTGAGAAAATAATAATAATAAGTAAGGAAAAAAAAATGCAATTGTCTGAAACGCGTGTTTCTCCTAAATCACATTCATTTATTTGAAATAAAAATGTGAAATATGAAAAGTATCAAAGTATATGTATCATTTAGGATTTTTCCCTGTAAGGAATAGAATGCTCAGTAGATAATATTTAGCCTTGTATTGGATGGTGCCTTGAAATTTTTATAAAAAGTATACAAAAATTTACAGTATGTTACAATGATTTAAAATTACAATGCGATTCAGTAGAATAGTCACTCTTTGGCTTACCTAGTTGGTGTTTATAGTACTATATTCTCACGTGATATAGATTTAAACATTAATTATTGTTCTTATTATTCTACTTCCTCTTTCAGTTTGAATTTAGAGCTTTATTGTTGGAATTACAATATATACATTTACAACAATAAATTTATAAGTAATATTTTATGACAAATATATGTGTAATCATAAATACAGAAAGAACAACAATTAATGATGAAAGGGAAATGTACTTTTAAATTTAAAGTTATATTTATAAGTAATTAGAAACATGTAATATAAAGTATTAAAAGTATTAATGTGTACTAAATGTATTTAGGTAAGAAACACATGTAAAAATAATTTCAATAAGAAATACATCAGTATGCAAATAAAAAGTTTAAAATGGTTTTGTACAAAAATATATTTCTAGATAATGTCTTATATAATACAAAATTTTTGAATTACAAAAATAGAAATGAATTTTTTTAAGAAAATAATTATAAAATAGTAGAAAATTTTGTAAAATGTTTCACAAGTACAATGCAGGAAAACAGAGTAAAAAGGCATTTTAAAAATGTAATAAACTGAAAATTTTAAGCCAACAAATTCTTTCTGAAATGTAGTAGTTTTACTGTTGTAAAAGTAATCATGAATGAAATTCTCAGGTAATAATAAATGTTTGAGATGTAAAATAGTGTTAGAGTAGAAACGTGTAAGTACAAATTTTAGTGAAATAAACGTAAAGTAAATGGGAATGCTTGAAACGTAAGAAATTAAATCCTACTCTCCTGTTATATTTAACTGAAAACGTGTGAACCGAATTGCTTAAAATTGTGAATTAAGTATGAATTAATATACACTTCATTGTTATATTATATAAAAAATATGAACTATTATATCAACAAATCAAATTTTTCCCATTTAAGTATCTGAGGCAATCAAATGCTTCAGATTTTTCATCTTTTTGATTTTTCAGCTAAAATATACAGAGTGCTTTGTCGATTGCATAGATATATTATTTATGAGAATTTGGAAATGAATCAGACACTCAAAACCAAAATTTTAAAATTATACACCATGCGACACGAAATGGGTAAAAATATCTGTATTTATGTTTTTCGAAAATGTGGATTTTTAGCATTCAGGTGAATTTTTCTCAAAATCTACTGTATCCATAGAGCTGATATTTTACACACTATGTATTGAGGTTATTTTCTATACATTCAACATAATTGTCATCTAATAAACTCTCACAAATCTTAAGCATTTCCAAATATTTGTATACACATTACGAAAAGTTGGAATCGTACAGTTTAAAATTTTTAAGACCTTATAAAATATAATTTTTGAGATTAGAATTATGTTCAGTGTAAATAATGTTATGTTTATAAGTAATCTGCAAATTTTAATGCTATTAATGCAGCAGATTTTATCTAAGATATATATACAAAGGTAAGTACTTATTCACAAATGTAAATACAGCTATCGATTGTTATTTTCTGATAAATAATTAGTGTTTATAGATTTATATTCTTTTGCATAAATAGTTATATTAGTACAGGGATATCTCAATGTTAAAATATGATTTCGATTACTTTTATTTTAAGACTTAGTAAGGAATTTTTAATTTATCATAAAATAAGATAATTATTTCTTGTCCAA
The DNA here is from genome assembly GCA_019974015.1 of Nephila pilipes. Classification (NCBI taxonomy): domain Eukaryota; kingdom Metazoa; phylum Arthropoda; class Arachnida; order Araneae; family Nephilidae; genus Nephila; species Nephila pilipes. Next base: position 145,378 of record BMAW01128288.1, on the reverse strand, counting down.
GAAGTCTGTATTACTTTAAAAATATCATTTAAACATAACACGAAAAAATGTTTCATAAATATAGGAGCACATCTTTGCTGATTAAATCAAATTGGGTAATTAAGAAAGCTGCCTTATGCTTCAAGGAAAAGTAATATGAAGAATTACAATGTGAATAATCCAATGAAACATAATGTGAACCCCGAATATTGTGATAAATAAGAAACACAATAAAATATGATTTAACAAAAACTGTAATAATTAAACTCTTTATCTACTGCGAGACACGTTGATAACAACAATGCTCATTTATCACTCGAAAATGTTATATAATGGAAAATGCCTTTATCGGGATATTTATTGCCCACTTAAATAAAAGAAAAACAAAAAAAGTACATGGTTGTTAAAGACTTAATCAATATCAATTTTATACATATGTGGCCATTAAATCAAAAAGGAAACAAATTCATGTTTGAACTTATCAATAAAAGATTCCCTTCTTTGTATCGGAATTTCTTACATCCTGCGGTCTTTATCATGTTAAATGTATTTAGCGGAATATGCCCCCGACTTGTTGAAGAAATTAATGTGCAGGAATCGGCGGATTACTTTTTTGAATTTATCAGCTACATTTGATTTGAATAATTTATTTATTTCTTTTATGTCTCACCTCGAAATACATTTATTCATTTTAGACTTTCCTCTATAAGACGTCGGCGATATTTTGAATGATTACAACAAAAATGTTTGGAAAGATTTGAAGCATTGAAGATTACAATCATTACATTTAATTAATAAGCTTAAAAGTAAAAATGAGCTCAACTAAAACCAAATTTAAAAAACGGAATTGCATATTTGTTTAATATTAAAATTTCATAAAGAAAATACATAAGTCATCAAAATTAAAAACTAATAGATATTAATAGTGGAACAAAAACATTGCTTTTATTTAAGAAAACAGAATTTGGAATTTTTCATGCCAGCCTGATTTGTTTAAAGGAACTTAGTTTGTTACGAAATTTTCATTTCATTCTGAGCTATTTAATACAAAATTTGGACATGCACACTTCGTAAATTGCTTACAAATTTAAATTCTTTAAATATCAATCACTATGGTCTACAGCTCATGCATATACATCTCATTTATCAGCTTAAAGAGAGCTTCTTCAGCTTTTAGAGCTCTCATTTATCAGCTCATGCATATACATCTCATTTATCAAATGTTTTAAGAGAAACGGAACGTAGGTAGTGAAATATATTTATCAGAAAAGCAAAAATTAGTTTACAGATTTCTTTCTTTCGAAAATCATGCAATATGAAACGAGAATTGTTCAGCGATGAAATTATTCAATGATTTCTAGCCAGATGATATTAAATGTGAAAGTTGAGTTCTTCTGAGAAGTGCCTCAATGGAAAAGGATAACTGTTGTCTTTAAATAAATGAGAAAATTCTTACAAAAATAAATTAAACACACTAGACGTACTCTACTAATACGTTAATTACTTAAATAAAAATTTATGGAAGTCATAGATAATTATTAAATTAAACATTATTTACGTAATTTGTTAGGTTATGTTTGATTGGATTTAATAAATATTCTTTCTGGACCTTTTTGCACTCCTATATTTCTGTATTTCAAAAGCCCAATTGACGCAAGCGCACATTAGGCAAAAATCTGCACAATCACGGTCAGATTATTATTTAATTTTACTGGTTTTATATCGTTAAATTTAGTGAAATAGAAGAAATTTAGAAATTTAGTGAATCTAATAACGCTGATACACTTTTATGTCAAATAAGAAACTTGGCTTCTAACTCCTTTTCTGGGTTTCAATAATAGTGTATGGAAGAATATAAATGAGTCTCAATTATTCCATTCAATGCTTCAAAGATGAATTATTAAGGAATTAAATTTACAATTATCTTAATGAAGGAGTTTTTAATAGATTTTATTATATGTACCGCGCCAATGATATTATTGTTTCATAAGTAACAGCAAGAAACATTTGTGAAGCTTATGTTTTTAGTTATTTCATTATGTTAATATTATTTTGTTCCATTTCTTCTAGCGAGAACTCATTCATTTCCGAAGTTATTTATATTAAATGTTTTAATGTATTATATAATGACGATTTTGTAGGTAAGTAAAAGGAGAAATTTGTATTTGAACTGATTTTAAGTGGATAAGCCGACAACCGCAATGTGTTAGGTGGATTTAACATGAATTAAATATATGGTGAGATTTATCTGTTATTATTATTCTTTAGTTGTAACTTACAAGAAATTATCATTTCCTGTGTTGTTTAATTCATTTTTATTTCAAATTGAGGCTTAAATATTTTCACCTTTCAAGATGAAAATCTAAGATGTTATTTAATAATTAAAAATATTTTCAAATTCCTAATTCTCATTGCTGTTCCTTGTTTCTCAAGAAAACTGGAGCTACCTAAGTTATTCAAATCGAAAGCCAGGAAAAAGAGACATAAACTTATTTCTGTATATTGATAATACGTCTCCTTTCTACACAGAACTGCCTCATCCCTCTTTATTTCTACAAATTCAGTAAGATACTAAGATACTCCTAAGTATAGAGGTAAAGTGCGAAGTGAACCAAAATCGTGAAAAATTGAGGCGTTATTGTACTTATCAATATCTGCTTGGATTGTAGATAAGTTAGTTTATGGAGTAAAATACCATCCCTTATATTCCATGCGACCTGAAGATTTTATAACAGAAGGAGGTTTCAAATCCATATTTAAGCAATTCTTACGATTGAAAACTAGATTCAATTAAATAAGAAGTAAATTATGAGAATTACTTACAAATAAAAATAGATACATTTTAGAAAATGTTGAATAGAATAAAAATTGAAGGAAATTAATTAAAAAAACAATAACCAAGAATAGGAAAAGTGAACTAAAATGATAAAAGAGGATGCATTCTCTGGAGTGATTTAGAAATTCAAGTTAACCCAAAAATACGAAAGAAGGTGAAAGGGTGAGGGGTATCTTAAAGATTTTAATTATATTCGTTGAAATCTAAATAGTATATGTAAATAATTGTAAATCAGCTATTAGATCAATTTGTTCTTAGATTTATTTTATTAATGCTCTTCATCTAAAATGTAAGAATTTAGAAATGACAGAATTGTGTATCTGGACACTAATTATTTTTATTTCTATTAGCTAAACAAATTATCTATATTGCATCGAACATAAGCAAGGAGTTACATGGTTAGAAAAAGAAATAAATTATATGAAATATATTTGATTATGCTATGGAAAACATATCGTAGAAAGCCGAAACACTTACGAAGAAAGTAAAAGAAAACTTTGAAACTCATTTTAAATGGATTTCAACCTAGGAAAAGTAATAAAATTTTTATTCACAGATAAATAACAAATGTACTGCTTTCTATAAATGAATTATTCAGCAAATAATGAAGTACCTAGGGGCATTAAAATAAACTGTATGAAAAAAGACGACTATTTTTTCTCTTTTAATTTTTTTTCTTCCTTTGATAGACGAAGTAGTACTGTAAAACAGTTTTAGTGTTGTAAAACTCCTTTCATTAGTTACAGACCCAACATAATTATGTATTATGTAACTACGCTTTTTTGTCTGAGAATTTCACCATGATCATTATATTAAAAATTCTCTTTTTAAAAATTTCTTTTATATCATGAATATAATTTTAAGAAAGTCTGAAAGGGAGTTTAAATAATGAAATTTGTAAAACGTCCAAACCATTATATATATATATATATAATTATTTACAATTTTTTAAAGCCATTGATTTTTGTTTTGAAGAAAAAAGGTTATTAAGTTCTTAAAATTTCAAAATAACAAAAGAAAAATAATTTAATCAGATCCAATCTTGATGCAAGTGAAAGGTCTAATCTATTAGATAGGAAACTTAGAAAAAAATCACTAACGCTTATGAATATTAAAATGACAACAATTTCTAACTCCGGGTACAGTTAATTAATATGAAGAAATTAATCACAGTCTCGGGAATAGAAAACATGTTACAATGTATGGGAAATTTATGTTACGATGGAAATATAGAACACATACATAAAAAAATAGAAACAAGTAATTCTTATTTAAATATTTGCTTCAATTGATCGTTGAAAAACATTTACTATTTTTTGAGATAACAAAGATATATTTTTTCTCAGTATAGAAAGTTAAAATTAATATTAATTTCAAATTTGATGTAAAAGCAGACATTTTCTTAGGGAAATATCTGAACTAATATATAAATATCTGAACTAATTTTTTATTTCTGTAATTTTAATGAAATAGCTTACAGATAACTACTAAATTATAATTTGAAAAAAATATGCAATATTTTTCTACTTCACGTTTAACGTAAGTAACTTAGATTCACGTTTTTTAAAATTATTTTACTATGTTCTTAAAATAGAAAATATGTCATTAAGGAGAAGTAATTTATATTCTCATATATAGAATACAAATATGTTTTCACCTTTATTTGTCACATAATACACTGATGAGCAAAAATTAAGGATGTTGTAGAAAAATTATCATATCAGCGGAAAGCAGAGGCATATTAGACTGAAAGATAAATCAGGAGGTAAGCTAGGGTAAAGTGCGGGGGCACATACATAATTATGCCGCTAGACGTAATGTAGAAATGTCGGAGTGGGATAAAGCACAGCAGCGGTGTAAGCTCAGTATTTCTGGGAAAAAGATTGCTCTGCGTATATCAGTTTCAGCGATGTCGAGTTGCTGCCTCAGTTGGAAATGTAGAACAATCAATCTGTTAGACGACATCTTGATGATTTTAATCAAGATTGAATTATTGGAAAGATAAAAGATCGAAGTTTGACAAGTGTGGCTTGGAGTTTGATGTTGCTCACAGCATCGTTTCGCGACTTTCGAGAGAATTTAAATCTACAGTAAATTGATGTCCGATGGTTCGGCAGTGGTCGTCCACGGTCAACCACGCCAGAGGACAAACGATATATTACTCTACAGGACAGAATAAACAGGTGGTACACAGAGGGAGAAATCACTAGACACATCACAGAGGTAATTGGACGACCAATATCAAGTTTTACCGTGGCCATGATACAGAACAGTGATGTTCTGTTTACTCGACGCCCAGTTCCGAGTGTACCTTTAACACTTGATCATCGGAGGAGGCGTTTTCTGAGGTGCCAGATGACCGTTAAGAGTACTAGACCCTATTGATTATCTGTCCAGAATCAGACAGATAATCAATGGGGGTCTAGTACTCTTAACGGAAGAGTGCAGTTTAGAGAGAGTAGCGATTCTGGACACAAACACATCTGGAGAGACAAGGAACTCGTAATAACCAAACCAACATTATCGAAAGAGAACGGTTTGGAGGTCACGGTGATCTCGTTTGGGGAGGGATCATGCTTGATTGACATACCAATCTTCACATCTTCGAAGAGGTTCAGCCACCCACTTTCCTAACTTTCACACCACGCCAACTTGAGAATCACGGCAGATTCAACGTACATCAGCCCAGGTACATGGCGGGATCTTGATGGCGTGAGGGAATAAAATAATTGTGGAATAAAAATCACTAACTTTTTTATTCTTACTAGTTTTTTAAGTAAATTTTCTTAAAATGTTTTATTTTTATTTGATGTCTTAATAATATAAAAACAAGGTATTTTTCTGAAATCGTAATCAATCAAAAAATTTGACTCATTTATTCATGTCAAGGAACATTTATGTGAATAATCGCAGCCTGTAATAATTTAATAAGCAATCATTTTCAAGAACTTTTCAAATTTAATAAATTATTATTGTTATTTTTCTTTTCTTTGAGGAATAAGAAAAAACAATAAACACTATTAAGAATTTATCATTGTAATACTTCATTAGTGTTTTCTAGACAAATAGCAGCAAGTGTGGGGAAAAAACTGTTTCGAAACTCTAATATTTAAGAAGTATGTTTCTCAGATGTGATCTCAGTAGTAACATATTACTAGCGGATTAAAAAATCCATATATTTAAAACGTTGAAATAATATTTACTAAAGGGATTAAATACTTAAACTGATTTTCTGAAAATACAAATCCGTAAGCCTCAGAATTTCTCTTATGAGGAAAGCAATTAAGAAAAGTTACCTACTGAAATTAATTACTTAAATTGAATTAACTACTTAATTTTCTATGAATACAAATCTGTAAGGCTAAGAAAATATTTTATTCATGCTATTAAATCACTTTAAAAAGAGGTTTTCATTTTTTTACTAATTAAAATTTGTTTAAAATGTTATCTAAATCCCTCAGTTAATTTATATTAAACAATATTTTTTAATAAATCATTCCTTTTGAAGAAATATTTGTATGTATAATATCAAGATCTAGTAAAAAATGTATATTTTTGCAACTCAAAAGATTAAAATTATTAATTTATTGAAATACAACAAAACGTAGGTGAAAGATGCATTAGCATTAAAGACAGAATTTCTTTTTAAATATTAAGATTATTTTCTTTGTTGAAGGCAGGAAAGTAAAGGAATAATTCTCAAAGATAAAGGATTCTTAGGAAAAGAAGATTTGAAGATTGAATTGCTTTAATTAAAACGGCTTGAACTTATATTATTAAACTGATAGAAGCAAGTTCTTCAGAAATTTCTTCTTTTCCGGTAGATCACGCTTGGAAAAAAAAATACATTTAACCTTACACGAGGAAAGCGATGACAAAAATAGATTTTATCCAATAGCAAACTTAAAAGAAGTTCTAATCTCTGAAAAAATAATTTATAACCTGCAGTTGATAAAAATAGAAAATCAAAATTTAATTCTCTGAAAACCTTTGGATAATTAAAAAAAAAGTCAAAAATATTTATTAATTTTTCTAACTGAATAAACTAATCTCTTAAAACGTGGATAATTAAAAATACAGAAAACTTTCTACCGACATTATCCTTTAGAAAACTGGAAGAAATAATATTTATGAAAAATAGGTAAATGGATGTATAATTAGATTTCTTCAATGTTCAAAATAAAAATATATATATAAGCTGTTTTATATTTTATTTAGTTTTTATATTTGAGGGGTCAGTTACAACAAAAATGTTAGTCTTAAGTCTCATAATTCTAATTTAATCCAGAAAATAAAAAAAATATACTTATTAATGTTTAAAACTTGTTTTATTTCTTGCAATTACGTAATTAATTTTAAATGCTATGATTTTATTTAAATTTGTTTTTGCTTTAAATGAAAAATAATAGGTTATAATAGCTAAATATTTAAATTTATGGACATAAACAGTCACAATTTTTTAAATATTGAAATGTTCATATAAAAAAGTAGATTTTGTGACAAATATATATGGGAAATCAAAATATTTTAAAAATAAGAAAAACAGAATTTCAATATTTTCTATAAAAGTTTCAAAAAGAACAGAAATAATGAAATTATACAAGAGAACTGCAGAAATATTCAAAATATTAAATTGAAAAGGTTTAGGGTTCAATAAAATATCCAAATACAAAAATCCTGAAGAAATACATGCACACAAGAGAATTAAAACTTTTTTTTTTATTTTAATCATAAAACTTTTGACTTTTTATGCCTTGGAGACATTTCAAATGTAGACTACATAACATTCATTATACAATATCCGACGTTAAAATATTTATATCATTGCGTTAAAGGAAAGCTATTTCGTAGGTAAATTAAAAAAATATATATAACTGATAAGTAACTGATATGTTAAGTAACTGATTCTAAAAAAATGTATTAATTCTTGATCTATAGCTTTGCCATAGCTAAGGAATGAAACAATTACTATTATTAAAAAAGTAAAACTATTTTTAACAAATGTTAGGTAAAGAGTATTTAAAATATTAATAAAGTAATATTATTAAGTTTTTTTTTTTTAAATTTGGATGCAGTTATCTTGACAAATATGCTTCCAATAGACCAGTGATTAAGTTTGATAACTTTATATCTGGTGACTTTCTTGTGGAGGTGAGTTTCTAGCTTTGATTTCATCACAGAATCATCTTGTAGAACAGTGAGGACTCTTGAACTTATAATGACTAGGCCTCTAAAGCTATTTAAATTGTAGAGAAGAAGTTAGATGTATGAGAATCTTTCGGAGATACCTTCATTAGTTGAGCATGCATCAAAATTGAGAAGTTTGTAGGAGATATTGTCTCCGGCTTCCTACCACTTTACAACAAAAGTTTGTAATTATCAGTCCGAAGAAGTGTTTCAGAGGATCAGTGAGAATAAAAAAAAGTAAATAAATAAAAAAAATAAATAAAAGCTATTTATTTTAATTCTCAAATAGCAGTGAATTAGACCTTAAGTCTTTTCCCTTGAAACTATTTACAATATATTGCCGTATAATAAATTTTATCTCTTATTAAAGAATATCACATCACATTTTAATGTTTAATATTTTGCATTCACAAATAATTGTCTTAAGCAAGCAGATTTCTGCGTATTCTTCGTAACAAGCATATTCTTGAGTTATGACAATTTATGGTCTAAGTTGTCTATCATTATTTATGTATTTTTATTTATGTACAATTATTTAAGAATTGCGTATGCATTATTATTCGTTCAATATTATTTATTTAAATATTTTTTATGTTATTCGAGTGTAGCTGGGAAATTTTTTTTTTAATATTTTTGTTTTTTCATATAACTTTGTTTTTAATTTGAAGTATCGTGAAATGATTTTCAATTACAATTATATTTAATTCATGATTGTGTATTATACAAATGTGTAAAGTAAACAGAATTTACAAATATGATTTTATCTCAGAAGGATTACATGACGTACATTTTACTCAAAAACAATACATGGAACTTAAATGGTTAAGCAACAATGTTATTTTGAAAAAATTAACTCAGACAATACAAAATTAAGATATACTAGTTTAGAATTGAAAATAAGTTTATCTGTCCTTGAGACTATCCTTTAATACATTATAAATAAATAAATTTAATACTTTTGTTGTGCTTGTGTGTGAATTACAGTTGCTTCTTAGCAAAAATGAATTGAGAGGTAAAGAGAAAACAGAAGAAAAGAAATCGTCTTCATGTAAGCAAAAATGGGAAAGAGGAAATATCTGTTCATAGTACAAGCAGATGTACCAGGGTTTAACATGTTAATTAACATGTCTATTGAGGATTAACTAATTTTTAAGCTTAGGAAAGAGAGCACAATAAACACTATGTCTGTGGTAGAGTTTAGTATAGAAATGTATAAAATATTAATGAAATTTAAAAGGCTATGAATAAAATACATAGTGCAGGAAATTAAGTGAAAAAAAAATAACAATAGAAATAGCTCCACCATTCCCGTACTATAATGTTATTTTGATAAAGATTTTATTTTAATGAGATTTTAAGCCTAAAACTTCGGGATGAAATACAATTACGCATTTGAAAATATAAATTTTACGCTGTCTTTTGTTTTATCTTATATTGTACAAATATGAATATTGATTTAAAATGCTAAGTTTTTCTATCGTGCTCAGCCTATTCAAGTGACACTGTAAAATCATATTGAAAACTAAGTCAATAAGTTTTCAGTGAGAAAAATAATTTCAAAGCTTTATAAAAAGTATAGTTTCTGTTTAGTAATAACGACATTCTTTTTTATGTAAGAAATAGATTATTTTCTTAATTCATTTTGGAAATAAAATTATGATTTTTAATATCAGTATTAAAATCATAATGAGTATTCCTTTCTGTAAAACAATATATTTTAATCAAGGGATACTGAAGAGTGTTTCATTTTATTTACGTTATTGTATGCTTAATTATTTAACTTAATCAATATTTTTTAATAAATATTTAACGAGATATTATTGACAAACTATTTAATTTTTTACCGTACCCATTTAATGAAAATAACTAATGAAAGATTTTTTTTTTATTTCCTTAATTTACTCGAATAGATGAGATAGCAATATTCTCTTTTGTATGTTGAACATTTTAATCTTCATTATTTCAAACGCCGCTATTTACCTCTAAAAATACGACTGTAGCTTGGCTTATAACTTGTGTTTATGAAAAAATAGGTGAAATTAAGTATATCGCTTGATTTAATTTGATAGCTTATTAATTTCATCCTGAGAGGCTACGCGACATCTATTTGTGACGGACCCTGTAATTTTGAACGTCAGACAAGTGACGAGTACAACACCTGAGCAGTCACCTCCCCCTCCAAAATTCCATACCTCACCAACAGGTGAATTGGGGACCTTGAACAGATTTAACGTGCATCAACCCCGATATATGGTGAATTCGGTCACATAGCAGAACTGATGCAAGTTAAACATTTCAGCCTCAGTTTTCACATAAGTAAATCATGCTTATTAAGAAAGGAGTGCTTGTTCAACAGTCGAATTCCTCATCTGACAGTCATATAAATTTACGAGGCTTATTGTCTGTATTCAGCATACTTTATATCCGTCATGAATAAGCTGTCGCAATCATTCAAAAAACTAATTCCCGTATGTGAGGCCAATCTCGTCTACTGATACTAAGTTTAAGAATGCTACGAATCAATATAGTAATACACTTAAGCATATTTTTTTTACTTTAAAAATTCCTTACTATAAGGCTTCAAAGACTTATAACTTAAAACACCATAGTAAAATATTTTGATTTACTAAGATGAAAAATAAAATTTTAACTTTAGTTTTACATACACGTTAATGAATGAAGTTCATAAATGTACGAACTTTTTGAGACCTAATTTTTTCATGTCCAATTTTTCCACTACCTACGAATATATACGTACTAATTTTTCTTAGAAATAGATAATAACAACAATGTAAAAATTATCTCATTGTTATCTTAGTTATTATAATTTAGGTTGAAATTATAAAGCTTAATTTTTATTTTTGAACGAAACACTAAGCTACAAAAATAACAATTTATGCATGTGACAAATTTGTCTTCAGCTTTGAAAATAATGAGAAGAATTGTTTAACAAGTGCATCCAAATTAAGTCGATGTTGATAGAGATAGTATCCTAAATGCCAAAATAAATACTTAGACATTTGTTAAGAAAATGACATTATCTCTTCATATTTAATAAAGTTTTAATGTTATAAAAGTGTTCCAAAAGTACTCTAGGTTAGGAACAAGAAATAAGGCATTAGGAATTGGAAGTAAGAATGAGATAATTCACCATAGTGTTATCTAGTAATTAGTTTTCCCTTTTCTACGAAGTCCTTGATTATTTCGTCCTTCGAAGACAAAAATTCATCCTCCGAATTTTTCTCACCTATGACATTGCCTTCAACTTCTTTGGAGCATATTTACCCGTAACAGCCTATTGTTTCGATTGTTATTTGATTCCCGATGTACAATGAGGAATCCAAATCTCATCGATGGTGAGATCTGAAAGCAAAATGACGACAACTCAACGTGGCAGCAATCAAATCTCGATTGGGCGTCACATGGCTGCAAAATCGAAACTAACTTACTAAGAATAAGTTATCAATTTGTTTTACAAATACCAGCGCGCAATGGTAATTTCAACTTGCCATAGAAATGCTATCTGTTTAAAACACAGATACTTTTTGCATTACTCTCACATATTCATCTTAGGGGCAAAAAAAAATCATCGATATAACAATACTAATTAGTATCTTAGTTACAAATCCAGTAATATGAAAACGGAATTTTTCTTACAAAGCAGATAAAACCAAAAATCAATAAATTAAAAAATGTAGAATAATATCTTTAAAAAAACCTTTCCTTATTTTTTCAAGTTTTTTTTAATTCTGGTTAAGGATTGATTGGTTTTCTATAAGATAAAATAGAAAACTTGGCATGAAAAAAACTATGAAATGCTGTCAAGAGAGAAGTAAAATTGCATATTAAAGTGTGGTATTGATATTTATATTTCAGATTTCAAATGATTTTTGGAGTGTGAAGAATCTATCATATTTGGAAATCGCAGGATTCAATCGATCTCAAATTCAACGGTGTATATTTGTTATATGAAAACTATACATTAATTCACTCTTTCTCTTTCTCTCTCTCTCTCTCTCTCTCTCACACACACACACACACACACAC
>BMAW01128288.1:83158-128329 GCA_019974015.1 Nephila pilipes | reverse complement strand
ACACACACACACACACACATATATATATATTCCATAAAATAAATATTATTACAACTGAATAAGCTAAAATAATAGAAATGTAATAAAGGAAATTGTTGTTCTTTACTTTGTTTAAAATCGGGCTCTTTAATTATAACCAATTTGAAAGTAATTTGAGTTTCCTTAGTCTTAACCCTCTCTTTACATGACGATGGAAATTTCCATCTTAACATTTTGTGAACAAAAAATTGTACTCAAAACAGGTGTACTATAAATGGGTTGTGTCCGGCAACTGTTTTCACGACTATTGCGTAATAAGGAACGTAACTGTTAAAAAAAATCTAATGTGACAAACATTATAGCGGGTTTGAACTTGTCATTTGCTGTTTGTTATGGTTGGAAGAAAAGTGCGATTTTTTGTATATTTTTCTATAACCTATCTGAAATTGTTTTATTAATAAAAGTGATAATAAATGTGAAAACGTTTCTTTTTGTGTGTGTTTTTGTTATTTTCCGTGTAATTTATATCGAATACTCCAAATAAAGTTCCCAAATCCTTTTGATATAAATTTACATCACTATGCAGTTGTTTCACTTTTAATGTATGACGAAAATGTTTATTTTTACTACACGTTTATTTTTTGTTGAAAAATTTAGAAGAAAGGAAAACATTGAAGTTTACTTGTACGAGATAGAAAGCGATTGTTTATTAGAAATTGGTCATGATGACGAAATTTCTGACTGCGAGTTCCATATGAAATATAAAATATATTAGTGTTGCAAGAGGAGAATAACGACGAGAATGTGGCAAATGAAACTGCTGACACTGATCCTCATTTTGTAGAGGAGGATACCATATTTTATACTGAATTTAACATGTAAATTTGCATGATGATGGATATTTCCATCATACTGCTTTTTAATTATTTCATATTATATGTTTATACAAGGAGTTTTGTAAACATTTTTTCTTTAATCTAAAGCATGAATTATATCACCTTTATATATTCCTTGAAAAATAAATCGTATAAAGAAGGGTTAAACGTTGTTACGGAAATTAATATTTCATTCTTTACGAAAGAAAATAACACACATTACGAGTAATGAAAATTAGAATAAATAAAATAAATGTAACGTTTTTTATGGTAGTTTGATTTGAACATGAAACATATCACTCTGACACAAACGTGATATAAAATTTTCACAAATATATAAATATTTTTATTTGAACTTAATAGGAGTAATAAAATAGCACTGGATTAATTTTAGTTTTTCTGCATAAAAGTATCTATGGTATATCTGACTTTTGGCAATTGACTGTTTCCTCCCCATACTGCTTCTAAAGTATCTTTGTGATAATACGGAGAACGATATTTTGAAAAAAATACCGATGGTTATTGGTTTCAGCCTCTACTGCAATTGCTATACATAATCTGTCTGTTGCATTGAGTTTCGCTTGGGACAGTCGCCATTTAATGTTATTGGCTATCTCTAGTTCATATACCGAGTCTATTAGACACTTGCGCCGCAGCCGGTGTGTAACTAACATTGATTTATGAGTGGGTCATAATTCGATATACAAGTACAAATGTTTGCGTGAGGGGTACACGCAACCAGTAGTTTTAAGTTTTTTTTTTTCTAGTATAAAATACCTACGTAATCACATTGGCGACTGGTGCTTTTGTTCCACAAATGTATCACTAAAATTGAAGTAGGATAGCACAATAAATATATGACTATATTTAATAAAAAATAGAAAAGACAATCAAGTTTCTATATAAAATTAAGTTTGAAAATAAAATTTGGCTTATAAGTTGACAATCTTAATTTGGAAGTAGTCAAAAGGCTTAAAATATATGGCCAATGCAATTTTAAGTGAGAATTTGAATTAATGAGTTACGATAAGAGTGTACATAAATATTTTTCATGTATGTTATGGTTTTAACTCTTCTAAATTATGGAGGAAATTCAAATACTGAAATAACTCTTTGGCAAAAAGCAAAAAATGAATTTAATATATTGTTCCTTTTTTATCAGATGAATAACAGTATTAAATTACGCTTTGATAATTATTAAGAGAGTAATTTATACGTTTTAGTGACAGAATAATTTTTCTTTAATACTCCAATAAATGACAAAATTTTACTTTTTTAAAGTATACATAGTTTTTATTTGTGCATATATTTTATTAATGTCATAATTATATTTACGAGCATCTATCATATTTAATTGCTACGAAACAAACAGCAGATGATTAATATTTTTATTCGTACTATTTCTATTACAGTGTAGGAAATTGAATAGATTTTTTGTTATGATCATGAACTTATAGAAGTTTACGATGTTATAAGAGTAACAGATTCAAATTCTGATTCCATCAAGAACCTTCATAAGGATTAATAGGGACTTCTGTTTCTTGCCACTAAATGTTTTGACATGGTATAAAAGCTAAGACATCCAAGTATCAGTTTAGGTTTCGTTCTCCGCCGTCAATTATGGCTCAAAATTACAAAATTCCTCTCCATAACTCTATTATATTTCACACCCTGCTACATAAAAACAAAAATCAAACTCAATTACCAATAAAAAGTTAAGAAAATAAAATCATTTTAATTCAAAAATGGATATTCCCTTTTTAAAAAATAAATTAAGTATGAGATAAAATATACATTTTAAATTTATTTTTTATCTGAATATTCTTTACACAGCTTACTTATTTAAATCTTGTACATCGGTTTGGAGAAAAACATTAACTCTATTTCAACCAGAAATATTTCTTTCATATAATCAGCATTTTATTTAACTTGATTCCTTCTTAGGTAATTACTTCTACACTATATATAATATTTTTTTAACTTCATATTTAAAAAGATAAAATATTCCAATGTCGTAATATTCAATACTCATTGTCATAAAATTTCTCCATATTTTAGAAGATATCGAAGTAAATGAAAAGCTATATACAGAATAATAAACAAGATTTAATTTCTTGAAATTAAAGTGTACGAAAACGTTCGGAGTACTTTTCTAAAAATATTATTTAGAGAAAAATTTATACCATTTTTAATTTCAATTTCTATGTAAGTAAGCTATGTTAAGCTCATATTTGCAATAAATTACTTAAGACTCACAAAAGTAATAAAAAGTTTAGGGAATTCTGATGAAATTAAAGAAAGATTTCAAAATTACTTCATGAAAATCTATTCATCCAAAATAAACCTTATACATGTATCTAGGGCTTGAAACATAATCTTTTGGCTACTTATATAAATAAAAAATTCAGAGCCAGTCGAAGAGCTATTACATGACATTTGCCATATTTTACAACATTGTTATACAAATAATAGACCATAATTTACAAAAATATTATCATGATGAATATTATTTTAGTTCACACCCTATAAAAGTTTATGAGAAAAGACAGTATCAAGTTTCAAAGAAATGTAACGGTAATATTTTGAATTATCATTTTTGGAGTTTTCAAAATATGCAAAAAACTGATTTTGAGAAAAATGCAAATTTAGTTCAATTTATCATATATTTTTTTATATAGATACAATTACTTAATTAAAATTCACAAGTTTTGTAGCTTACATCTTCTGTTTGCTCATTTTGACCATTTTTTTCTGGCAGCTTTTACCGTTGACAAAGAATGCTGTTTTGACTCTGTTACTCGTACTTCATCCAGTTCTGCAAAGCCTTTTAATATAAATACATCAATAGGCACACTGAAATGTTTTAATACATCCAATAATCCTTGAAACCTTTTATTAAACTTAATTATTTCAATATATCCTCCTAATCGCAGTGTTGGCAATGCAACAAAAACGTCTTTTGAATTGAATTTCTATAAAATTCCATTGAAAAAATCATTTTGATCATTTGAAATCAAACTTGCATTTTGAGTTTTTCCTGGTAAGCATCTCTCTAATAGGCTTTTATTACATAACTTCCTGCATATTGGTTCGACAATGTTAACCAGATTTTGCGGAATTCCTTTGGACTTGTCCTTGTAGATTGCTTATTGCGTGATACGTCTCGTAGATATTTGCACCAGCTCTACGGTCCAACAGGGCATTGGCCGTGAATTGGTTGTTTTGCATTTGAACAATAGTGAAAAAATACCGCAATTACTGCACGTTTCCTACCTTCTAAATTATTCACATTGTCATGGATAGCTGTACTATAATAATTTTATAACTTATCGACGAAGGCATCCGTCAGTTTTCCTTGTACTCCACGTCCTTTTAGTTTTGATTTCAATTTTCTTAGTCTTGTTCCAACACGTTTCTGTATACATCTTATACATTCGTAATTTCTTGCGGTATTCTGACCATAAATATCTTTTACAGAATCATACCCTTGTTACTCGCCGTCATCAAAAAAGTTTATGTATTGCAATTTATTCATTTCAACAAAACGTTCAAAAAGACGATACACACCAAATAATTCTATAGCATCAGTTTACTCTGTAGGTTATGGGCAGTGATGAATGGTGTTTAATTTTTCATTTTCTGAATAGCAATGACTACATGCTTTAGACATGAATTTAATATCTAATACTTTCACCGTATGTATTGAGATAACAAAGACACATCCATTCAAGGATGAATATCCTCTCCGTTGCCAAGTTCCATCAACCAACACACCATATTGAGATAATTCAGAATCATTTCCATTACCTCTAATTTCCAAAGCAGCTTCATTCACCGTATTACACGCTACGTAGCTAGAAGTAGCTTCAAGTTTTTTCTCAAGGAAACCAAATGCTTCCTTTGAAGGAACATTTATATTGATAGCAGAACAAAGTTTTTTGGCCGTAGAATATCCTTTACCATTGACTGTCATACCAAAAACAAATGCAAGATTAACATTATGCAATTTGTTTACTTTATTAGAAGAGCAGAAAGAGAAAGAATAGTCACAGCTTTCACATTTTAAAGTCCTGTTAATGGCTAATCCAAAAATAGACTCTTTCACCCATTAATTTTTCTTTCAGAACACACAGGACAACATAATAAAGAAATTACAGGACTGAAAATTCCGAAGTTAAAAATAACATTTCTTTTATAATTTTCTGTAACATCTGAAGGTTTAAAAGAATTCAACAATTTTATTTCACACTCAAATGAAATATCTAAATCGGTAATAATTTTTTCGTTCTTGGGATCTGAAACATTATTACAATACCTATTTCCTTTCAACTGACTTTTACAAAAATAACTTATATTTTTGCTATTCCCCATTGCCTGTAAAATATTAATTCTAGGTAATAATGCAGTATTTCAAAAAAAAAAAATTAATAACTTTAGTTTTGCAACTAAACAAGCACAGCTGTCATCAAATCAAATGTGTTTGTAAATAAAACCATTATTGTCAGAGTTCATTAAATTCTACGTCGTCAGACACTAGTACAATGCGTAATTATCTTAAATATTACATCAAATGTTTGCCAAATTATATTAAAAAGAAATATGGTACTTTAATTCTATTTGACAACTTTAAAGAGAATTTAAATATTGACTTCCAGTCATTTAAATACGCACAACCGTTTTTTTTTGAGCTTTACTAATTATTTAATATATTTGCTTTTAAGTGACGAAGATACAAAATAAGAACAGCTTTATATAGTTAAATAAATGCTTTATTCAAGAAAATAAAACATTGAAAATGTAATTTTTTGCAAATATTGACCATTTCAACGTATTCGCATACCTTAATTAGTTAGTTTTAAGAAATCCCTAGGAATTTTCAAAGCCAACCATGTACTAGCTAGAATCTAACTTTATTGGTAAATTTATAAAGTACTTATAGGTATAGCAATTATTATTTTATTTTTGATTTAGCAGATACAACGCAATATCAATTGCAACAGCGTATGTAGCGTATCCTTACAACAATAACGAATTCTAAACCCCACGCTAATTTTTTATTTCTTAATTTGAAACATGATATTTCGGAATAAGATCTTAATGTATTGAATAAGTTATTTAATTTTCTTATGAAATGAAAGAGCAAAACATGTTTGTAAATGGAATAGAAGAATATAAACTGGAGTAATTTCTAAATAAGGTATGAATTAACAGTTAATTTATGATAATTTAATTATATGAATATTAAAGAATTTTATAAATAAAATTGAAACTCTTGAAACAATATTGAACACTATAAATATTTTCTATTGTATTAGTAATATAACAATAAGCAAATATTAAGTAATATTTCTAAATTAATTAATAGAACATATAACATAAATAGAACAACTTGTTGATCATTTATACTCCATTATCGTTTATTAATTAATTAATATTTAGTTAAAATATTGTGATCAGGAAGTTTTCTTACACAAACTATGCATCCAATAGTAAAAAAGTACTGATGTATAAAATCAAATTATTAGTTATTTTTTGTAAATGATTACTAAGCATCCAATAGTAAAAAAGTACTGATGTTTAAAATCAAATTATTGGTTATTTTTTGTATATGATTAGTAAGATGCGACAACATGTGTGCCTTCCTCAAACCTGAAAGGTATTGCTGGGGGGTTAAGTGAAAGTGGAGGGTTAACCATAAACGTCAGCAGAATTTCAGCATCTGGGTCCTACATTTAACTACTAAGTGAGAAGTAAGTCGGTCTATAGACCCAAGTATGTGCAACAAATCTCACTCTCCTGATGGGTAGTGAATCTTAAAGCTCCAGGGCATACGTCACAGATAGCGCTCGATTACGATGGTACTTTAAATGTGAGATCTGCTCCTTTGTTAAATATATGTAAAGATAATCAGCAAAGTAACCCATATAATATTTATGACTGGAGACAAAAATGACGTAGCAAATGTTTTGTTACGACAGATTTGAAAGTATCATCGTAACTGTTGAATCCGTAGTGCAAGCCTAGTGAGAGAAGGTAGCAGTTTTAACTTCAGAGTCTCCCTGAAAAGCTGAAGTGTCCCGTCCGAAAAAATTCATCGACTTTTTCAAAAAATTTTATTTTGCGTTTTTTTTTCTAGTTTTGTATAATTTATAAAGTACACAAAAATAATTACGCTTTATATCATAATTATTATACATATTAAAGTAGTTTTAGTTTGATGAATTATCTATGTCAAAAAATGAACATATATATTTCGTTATTATAAACCAAATAAAAATTATTACTATATTTACCTGACTAAGGCTTATATTCTTAAAACGTGTAATTCTCTTAACTAATTAGTAAAATCCAAAGTATAATATGCTTAAAGGTAGGATACCCTTTGATTTTCTTTAAATTGATTCTTATATAAAATTAAGTAAAATAACTCACATTTTACAATAATTTCTTTTAATAAAAAAGAATGTATTTAATTAATTCTTTAAATTTCGAAAACAAATTTCAAGTGGAAAAAAGCCATTCATACATTGAATTAATTTTACGATATGTATTTAGAATGAATGATATATATTTTATCAATCAAATTAAAAATAGATTTGTACATTTGAACATTTGAACATTTATACACGAAAAAATAATTACTCTTTATAATATAATTAACGTACGTATTAAAAGGATTTTAATTTGATGAACTATCAGATGATTTATATATATTTTATCAATCAAATTAAAAATAGATTTGTACATTATACACAAAAATAATTATTCTTTGTACTATAATTAACATACATATTAAAGTGGTTTTAGTTTGATAAATTATCTATGTCAAAAAAGGAACATATATATTTCATAATTATAAACCAAATAATTATTATTATTATATTTACCTGAAAAAGGCTTATATTCTTAAAACATGTAGTTCTCTCAACCAATTAGTGAAATCCAAAGTGTGATATGCTTAAATGTGGGATACCCTTTGATTTTCTTTAAATTGATTTTTGTATAAAATTAAGTAAAATAACTAACGTCTTACAACATTTTTTTAAATAAAAAGAAAGAATGTATTCAGCAAATTCTTTAAATTTTAAAAACAAATTTCCAGTGGAAATAAAACCATTCAGAACTTGAATTAATTTTACAATATGTGTTTAGAATGAATGATATAGATTTTATCAATCAAATTAAAAATAGATTTGTAAATAAAACTAAAAAATTTAAAAAAGAATGTCTCTTTATTTAGAAAAATAAAGATATTTAGGTGTTTAATATTGTAAGGCGAGTTTGCATCAACTTAAATCTACCACTATAGAAAGCTTTTAGTCTTATCCTTTCTGTAAGGTTACGCCCTAATCTCTGGGCCAAGGAATGCCATAAAATATAATAATTGTTACGTATGAGGCTTAAAAATTCTTTAGTGTCAAGTGAAAAGAATTAGAATGCGCCTTTTAGAACTCTTAACTCAAGCGTTAGCTTTTACAAGGGGACTCCATTTTGAAGTAATTAAGCTATCTGTTTTGAAATGATTGAAAATATATTTAAAATAATGTTATATGTTCTGCTTTATTTAGATTTCTAATTCAGATTTCTTTTAAACAACGGAAAAGTAATTTTAATTACATTTAAAGTTTTCTGTTAAGGACCAAAATATTTTTAATAATTCTTCACCAGAATTTAATGAGGAGTATATCTTGAAATTGTAAACAATGAAAGAAACTAACTACGGGGAATAATAGTCTTTATTACTCTATATCAAATATACCAATCAATCAATGAATTACAAAAAAAAAAAATGAAAATTTTGACTCGAAGTTAATTTTTGTTATTGTATGAATTCTATGCTCAGTGAAACTATTCATGAATTCTGTAAATACATTAATTTAGATTCATGCAATCCTTAAGAATAATCCTGCTTCACTTCAGTTTAGAAGCTTCTATTTAAGCCAATGAATAAAAATTTATTAGATTCGTACTTCTTAATAATCATAACTAATGTTACACATGTAACTCAAATCTATAGCTATTTCAAAGACCTATCCTCATTTATATTACTATTTTGAAGCTCTTAAGTTTCCAGTAATTTTGTTTACAGCTTAACATGATTGAGTTATTTTTGTAATTTGCTTCATTATATGAAATAGGTAATTTTCTAAATCACGGGTGCTGAAAATTAAAACTAAGTTATTATAAGTTAAGAAATTAAATGTTTTCACAAACTAATGGTACTTGTTTACAAAATTACAAAATAACATTATTTTAGGGAATAATTCCTAGTCAACGTCTTGATTCTTTTCGGCTAAATAGCTTCTAAGTGTTTACCAATTCTGGAACTACTTATTTTAAAACATAGTAGTTATTGAGAAAGCTATAGTATAATTTACTCGGCTGATAAATTCAATTGATCCAAATATAAATTGTATTTTGAATTAGATAGAGATTATATTTCTTTCTTAGTTTGAAGAGATCTTTTTATTTTTTCGTTAAGTATGTCACGAATGATAATTAAATTTAATTTCTTAGTAAATTTACTTCTCTCAAAAACGTAAGACTATTACTTATATTAGTTAGAAATTAAAAAAATACATTACTCAAATATTTCGCTTTTATTACTTTAAAAATAAATTCAGAATAAGAAATTCTAAAAACTAGTGAATTTCTACAATTAGCGAGCCAATTAAAATGATATTTAATATAACAAAAAGAAATATTCACTGGTGATAATCTCATAAATTTTCTTCCGCATTTATTTTTGTCAATATGTAAAATTAAAATATAATGAAACATTTACGAAAAAAATAAATCATTCATTTTAAGAATACCGCATTTCACGTTATGAATATATATATATATATATATATATATAAGTGAGTAAATCTTTATAAGTTTTGATTGCTACAGATATGTAAATTCATTTCTTATTATACCATGTTTGCAATTTTCTTACACGTGGTATATTGTATTTGAAGAATTTTAATCTTTTTGGTTTACCTTTCGAATCTTAAATAAATTTTTTTTCTTATTTTAACCCTTGATTTTTAAATAAGTATTTTGGCTCGTATTGTGTTTCATATTTTATTTATAATAATGTTTAGAATTTAGGTGTTGAATTTTTTGTAGTTTGTAGTTTTGGTTTTATTACCAATTTTAGTGATATATTTGGGGATAGTTTGGGAAATAATTGTAGAATAAAATTTAACAGTCTGAGGCCTATTACAGTTTTAAATATATAATTTTCCCTTTTTTCAATTTTTTTAAAAAAAAATTTGGTTTTCCTCAATTTTTTCAATTTACACGTATTTTTTGATATTTCTGATTTTTGACTTATTTCTTAATCGACTTTCTTTACAATTGTAATCTTTCTTTTTCAATGCAATTTTTTATTGAATGTAATTGAAATTTTTCCTACCTTTTTATCTCTCTCTCTCTCTCTCTATATATATATAATTACAAGAAATTTACAGTTTTCTGATTTAAATAAAATGAGTTTAACATGTTACGGTTAAATGTTTAAACAGTAGACATATATCTCATATTGTACTGATTGTTGTTAGACAAATTAATTAACTTTTTCTATTTTATGAAATTATAACACCATCATGAATATAAAATTCTCATAGAATTCTTTATAATGGTTCTTAACATTTGCCTATTAAAATATTTCTTCCATATTTAAATCACAAAAGCAAAGAAAATTCTTTTTATACAACATCTACTAAATAAAAATGTTTTCAAAATGTTTTCCATATTCTCACAAGTTTCTGGCAAATGGGTTTTAAAAGGGACTGAAACAAACAAAAAGATTAACCTTAAACCAATATTTGACGCATGAAATAGTCATTTTACTCTTAGTCACTTATTCTGTTGTTTTGGCAATTTTCATAACAATGGGAAAACTCACAAGTTATTGTCAGTTTAGTGGTAAATTTATGGATAGCTAATGACGAATGTTTCTAGGTAAATGATTTATCAACGTCAAGCTCTAGAACATTAACGAAGCCATTTTTGAAGTCTTTTAAAGGCAAAAGCTATGAAACGTGCAGTATGTGATACTTATCAAGCATTCTATCTATTAGATATTTTAAGAGACTAGCAGTTTTTCAAATTGATATGGAAGCAAAAAGTCAAATTAAAAAGAATTATAGTAAACTGAATATTTTTCACTCAGCATGTTAGAAGAACGAAGTTTCAATTTTAATCAAATAAATGGGCTTTATTTTCATATAATCAAATAGTCTTAGTCAAAATGCGTATTTTCTAGTAATTTAAATTATTTTTAAGTATAAGAAATGTTCCTAAACATTAACGAGCATTGTACAAATAATTCTTTTATAGTTAAGCCCATTTCATTTAAATGAAATATAGAAATATTTCAAAAGAAATTGACTTCAATAATTTTTACATGAGAATCTTATATTATTTCATAAAAATGCTTTCTTGCAACTTTATGCAAAATATGCTTTGATGGTTGATTGTGCGAGCTAAGTTAATTTCTATCCTGTAAAATTTAAATGTATCAAATGATGTGTTTATTACTCACCTATTAATATTTGACAAATAAAGAAATAAATAAAATAATTGTACACGCAAATCAATTGTATTAAATCATTCAATATTTTTGAAAGTAGTAAAATTTTCGATTGTTTTAGTTTTGTATGCCTCCTCATATTTATTAATTCTTTTATTTTATTTCGTTCAATTATCTAATTATTTTTTAATTTTTCATCTTCATTCTTCAAGTCATGTCTTCAAGTCCTTATGCCCTTATAGACCCGTCATATATTGGACTGATGCACATTAAATCTGTTGAGGCCCCAAGATTTCCCGTGGGCATGCTGTCAAAGTTTGGAGAGAGAGGTGCTAACACCGGTATTATCCTCGTAACACTTGACTGGAACTCAAAATTGTAAGGCCCGTCTTTATTAGAGCCATCGTGTTGCTTCTAAGTACATTGTTATAAACAGTCAATCACTTTTTCTTTCATACAATTTTTATTGTTTCATGTGTTTCTGCAGTAATTGCAAAATTAATTACAAATTCCTGATTTCAAAATTATATTAAGGTTTGCATTAGCTTAAATGTGATATTGAAAGTGCGTAACTAAAAACAGAATGTATCTTAATATGTAGATTAGTAAGAAAGTATTTCAAACGTTCAGAATTTCCAAGCCAATCTACCTACCGATTAAAAATAATCTATTGATTCGTGTGGAATTGATAGTGGGTGTCAGAGGTTACTCAGGCGTTATCCATGTCATATATTATATTAACGCTTACTGCTTTTAATATTAATTCAAAAAAATAAATTAAATTTTTTGAAGTAACTTCAAACCACATAGATTCTTTGTAACAACATTTCATCATGACATTATTTTGATAATAATTTATGCTTCACTTTATTGGTTTTAACTTCATTTATTTCATTAAACACAAATACAAAATAACAAATTTAAAAATACTTTCAGATTTTTAAGTGCAGTGTATAACTATAAGGGAAATCAAAGAATGTTAGAATCGTCTCATTCATCATCTTTTAAAGGAGGAGTGGGTGAATAGTGGGCCACGGGCCTAAGAGTTTAACCCCCTAAGAGTTTTTTTTAAGGTCCACCGAGACTGTCAGAAAAATCAGCCCAGAACTAAAATTTCTTTCACGTACGTGATCGATGAATTATCCCGAAATTTCCACCAGGATTCCATGCCAATACGCATGCGCAGTGTAGATACGATGCGCAGTGTTTTCAGCTTGATCTGGCTAATTTACATTTTGTCTTTTAAATAGTAAATATATAAATTTCCAAATTTAAGGAAATTGAACTTTTAGGAACCCTCCGAAAAAACATAAAATTGGTGAGGTCTGTCGTTTATTTAGTGAAGAATGGGCAAATAAATCTTTTTTTGGTAAAACATAGAATAAAGTAGTGTGACTATTATGTCTTTAAACGATAGCCTTATTTTAGGAGTACGATCTGAAACGACATTACGAAACAAAACAATGAATTTTTCTGCAAATGCTTAAGGAATAACTCAAAATAAAAGATGGGGAGTGTGTGAAAATGGCTGAACAAGCAAAAATCATAATTTATAAGACAATTAATGCTTTAAAATAGCGCTGCAGAAGCTACAATCATGTTAAACGCAAAGTGCCTTTTTTGATGATGAGTTTCCTAAGGAGTGTATGGTAGAGTGTTCAAGCGTATTACGTCCAGATATTAGAAGGAAATTTGAAACCATTTTATTATAAATGTCTACAGAGCGACTCATTGACTCAATCAGTGATGAACTCACAGAATGGCTGAAATATTGTGATTAGATTTTCTTTGGCACTGGATGAGAACACAGTTAAAGAAGACATTGCACAATTACTCTTCTTTATTAATGAAACTAATAGAATGTATTTATCATAGAGAATTACTTAACCAAAAAGCAATAAAACCTTGAGCTACTGGTCAGTACTTGTTTTAGTTTGATGTGAATTACGTGGACAAAAGTAGCTTATACTGGAACAAATCACTACAACAGAATGACTAGAGTTTTAAGTGGGAAAAATGTAGGTATAGTTAGGCATTTAATCTCTATTTACAAGCACAAGACACTCTATGATATCTTGTCTTTTCATTGCATTTTGCATTAGGAGAGCTTTTGTAATGTTACACTTAACTTAAAGCATGTGGTAGATCCTATCTTTAATGCGGTGAGCAAAATCAGAACTAGGTCACTTCATCAATGACAGTTAAATATGTTCTTGAGGATGGTGGAAGCAGTGTATGAAAATATATATTTTACACAACTTTTTGAGAGGGTTGAGCCTAGCCAAAGTTATAAAATGAGTTTGGGCATTGCTAAATGAAATCCTTTAACTTCTGGACACGAAAGGGGGAGATTCTAAAGATTTTGTTACAAAAATAGGACATGAAGAGAGGAAATATGCAATGATGTTAGCAGCTTTTGTATTTGAGAAAAAATGAATGAACTCAATGTGACATTGCAGGGATTGTTTGCACATGAAACATAGAAACACGTATAATCATTCAAGGCAAATCTATGACCATTTGTAAGACAAACAAGGGAAGTCAATTTTTCGTCATTTACTTTTCTTAACAAACAATAAGTGCATGAAAGTGTTTCTAATAAGATGACAGATCATCTATAAAGTTTTAAATGTGTGTGTACGAGGTAAAAAGAAAATTTCAATATCTTAAGAAAATGGAGCCAAACTTGAATAGTTCTCTTATCCCATCATTGCTGATATTGACTCAGACCTGAAAAGCTACAGTTTAAAATTATTGATATGTAGTCAGATCACACTGTGAAATAATAAATGTTTAGTGCTGTGACGTTAGTTGAATTTTAATAAATCTCTGTCTGTTGAAAAGTTTCCATATGTGAAGTAATTTGCGAAGGAAATGTTCTCGATGTTTGCGTCTACATATATATGTGTATAAAAGTTTTTTCCTCCTGAATATCAGAAAGAGTAAATACAGAAGTTCTTTGACAGACATTTACTTGCTTTTTGCTGGTTATGATGGGTTATATGTAAGATCTGCAATACTCTGAATCTTTCATTAGCGTTCTATTTTAGAATTTATTACCTTTTTATTAACTTATGTACTTATTAAAAATTAAAATTTTCAGGTACAACGATAAATTTGAAGAGTGGTCTTGATGTTTAAGAAATACATACAGTTTTCTATGGATACACTAAGAAATCATTATGGAAACGTGTATATTTTTGGTCATTTCAGACAATTCGATAAGTCAATACTATAGCTGATTTCGATACCCATTTTTTTTCTTATGATATTATTTTAAATTGGATATTTTTGGTAAAAATTTCTATTCTATATTCATGACAAATATGTTTTAAGAGCCGTGTGAGAAACTTTAACTGTCATTATATGAAGTAATTTTTATGAATTAATGGCATAAAACAATAATTATTACGAAGTAAAATTTATGTGGATTTAAACATGCCTTGTAAAATTTTTATAGATTTGCAAGATATTCTCTGAAAATATAATTTGGTATTTGATAAATGCTTTATTTTGAAGGAATGTGGTGATGCATAATACTAGTTTATGTTCAATCACCAAGCATTATGCGAATGTTTAGTTCTTATTGTCATATCATCAAAAAATTCTTCAATTCTGATAAATTTTATCAATAATTAATTTTTAAATATTCACTTATAATGTACCTTAAAATAACTATTAAATTTATAGTTATTCCCTAGCATTCACTTTTTGGGAGAATCGAACCAAAAGCAATATAGTCAGAAATTGACTTCCGACTTAAGTTTTCTTCAAGTGACTCCTGGTATATTTTCGACACTTCAAAAGGCTAGCAGATAAAATGGATAAAAATATTTTACTTCTTAAGGAAAAAAAGTAAATGCAAGGAATTTTGATAAAAAAAGGTATTTTTGGAAAAGAAGAAAAAATTCTGAGTCTCTCTGGCTTGATTTCCAAAGATTTTTTCGTGAAAAAAATTATTTCTCATACATGAACGACGATTCTCA
Organism: Nephila pilipes; assembly: GCA_019974015.1. Lineage (NCBI taxonomy): Eukaryota > Metazoa > Arthropoda > Arachnida > Araneae > Nephilidae > Nephila > Nephila pilipes. Next base: position 112,967 of record BMAW01128288.1, on the reverse strand, counting down.
AGAATTAAAGTGCTTCAGTCCTTTTGGGGCGACGAAGTAAGAAATACACTTCTTATACATATTTTCCAGTAGTCGAAGAACTCACCTTTAAATACTTTTAAATCCCACAATCATTACACTCGAAGTAGGGTCATATGACTAAGATGTTGAAAAGTTTCAAAACGAGTTTGTCGGAGAACTTTGTGGTTTGACTTTAAAGCCGTATTTTTGTTTTCATTTATTGTATTTGACTTCAGCAAGCATCTACCTTCTACAAATGCAAGAGTCTTATAGAAACAATCAAAGAGTGAGACTTTCTAAATTATTTATTGTAATAAATTCTCTTCAAATTTTATAAGATATACCAATGCGTATATTTTTAATGCTATAAATGATCTTGAGACACATTAAGAAATAATTTATGAAATAAAAAACCAAATTTCATTGAGCCTTAAGATAATACAAAGCCCTGAATAGCAGTAATTTATCAAGTTTTCTTTTTTCGTTTTTTTTTTAAAGAAAGCGTTTCTTCAAAAGCAGAAACTCGTAGTTAAAAAAATAAAATAACTATTTTGGATATTGGAATTAAATATCTCTTTTTTAAAGCTTTATATAAGTTTGTAACGAAATGTATACTATTTGAGATTATCTTCAAATCTCATATTGAACAATTAAAATACACAATATATTTATATTATAATCTATAAGAGTTTAGTTTAATTTAATTTGGTTAATACTCTTTAATTGTCACAGCAACTGTTTTTATGTTTATTGTAAAGAAATTTAATTAAACCAAAAACTAGTTGAAAATCATTTTAATGATAATGGACATTTCAGTGAGGGATCGTCCTTCCCAATATCTTAGCTTCATGTATTTTAAGTTTAATAGAACATGTATTTTCTCTTAACTTTATAAATTTAAGAAAATGATGTAATTAAAATGAAGTACATAAAAATTTAAGCGTTTCAATGCACATAAAAATATCAATATTATTGTGTGTAATATAGCATAACTTAATAAAGTGATAAAGGAATATATTCATTTCATTCCAACAATTAAAATCATCAGATGAAATAAATTTTAATTGCATATCTGTAAATCATTAGCTATCACACATAATTTATTTAAAAATATAGCATAATGTGACATGTATATCCTTTGAAGCAATGATTCATAACCAGATCGGTGCCACCTGCTAATGGACATTGAAGAGATCTAAAGGGTAGTTTTCGTACAACAAGTATTTAGGGGACGTTCAGAAACATCTGCCGCTCCTGGGCAATGTTCACAAGGCCACTCTGAATAGTTTGATTAATTCTAAAAATCCTAGACATCATGTTTCAACAAATAGTTCGAAATGTCCGTTAAGAAAGATCATTTCGTATTAAAAGTAAGTATTTATTTGTTACACATTTTTGATTTGCACATGGATGAGTTATAACATGCTCAGTGTAACACATAAAGCCCCAAAATGTGTTTGTGTGCATTGTTCGGGACAATTATAGAACCAAATATCCAAAAATTAGTGTCATTACACCAACATCAGCTCTCTCACAAATAGCATTATATTAACTTCTTAATAATAATATGTATTGATTGATCACATACTTGTAGAAAGCAGCAATGTATTAAAACTCTTAATAATAAAATTTTAAGACTGTTTTCTAGTTTTTCTATAATTTAGTATACTTCACCTAAGAGGATATAGTCATCGAATCACTAATAGAAAAAGTAGACTATGACCACAAAATGTTTGAAAGCTATGGGTTACATTATTGATTTGAAGAACTCGAGTCGGTGTACTGTTTTTCTAGAAAGGGTAATGCGTAATTAATTTTTTTTCAAGAAGGAGACGGCAGGCCAAAAGAGATTGAGAACTCATACCTTTACAATCGCTTAAATTTGATTTAGATTGTTTGTTGTAAATTATGTAGTTTTTATGATATAATTTACAAGATAAAATGAATTCGAATCGATTCATTTTTATGTTTTAAATTAAAAAAAAAAACATTCATACATTTTTTTTAAATTGAAAGAGAAATTATATGCAAGATTATTTAAGAAATTTATTAACATACATTTTGTAAATTGTTATTTTAAAAATACCTATTTTTTGTATATGTAAATTAAAAACTTTAAAAAATTATAATACGTTATCTTATAAATATTTGAAGGATGAAATTTTAAAGGAAGTAGGTGCTAATAATTGATGATGAATTATTTTAGATCAGTAGAAGTATTATAGATAGAAATCCAGGAAAGTTCTTCTATTTGAGAAAATGCCATTATTTTATCACTTAAAATGAAAACGAAAGCAATGATAAAAATCGCAAATATTTGGTATTCAAAACTTATACAGTTTAAAAGATTATATTGCTTTGATTTAAAATTGCATTTTTATTACATTTCACTACATAAAATGGGGGAAAATGCGTTTTTGAAATGGTTGCTTCAAAAATTCTATAAATTAAAAACGCGCGCGTTATCTCTCTCTCTCTCTCTAAAAGCTAATGTAACAGCTTTAGGGATATTAGATCCGCTTAACAATGCACGTAATAAGACAAGTCATGAAATATTCCTGTACATATTTATAAATTGAAACAGAGTCTTAATGTTTTGAGTTGAAAAAAGAAATTAAAAAATAATCTATTGATAATTGCCTTTCTAAAGGAAAATTAAATTTATCTAATGAAAAAAAAATAAAGTAAAAATAAAATCATGTTACTTTTTTTCTTTGAAACAGCATTTATAATTATCTATTTTGGGAAAATTAAAAATGAACTATACATTTTTAATAATACTTCTTATAATTTTGAATAAATATGTAGTAAAAATAATTCTGTTATTTTTATTAATTAAATATTAATAATACATTCACTTTAAAGGTTTCAAAGGTGGATTTTAATTATTACCTTTTATTAATGGTGCATCCATGGACATATCAAAATAAATGTGCATATTTTTAAAACTCTTGAACTTTTAACGCAAAGATATTTTATGCTTGTATTACTTATTATTTGCTTTAATCTTTTTAACAAGAATATCTTATACTTTATTTCATTTTTTATGCTATTAGATTAACAAACCTTTAATCTATTATTCTTATTTATTTATGACGAGGCATTTTGAGATTTATAATAGTTACATACTTAAAGCAAAATTAAATAAAACCTGAAATAAACATAAACTTTAAAAATTATTTTGACTTTCAAAAAATAAAATCTTATGAAGTTTTTCTTTCTAGAAAATTTAATGAACTTACAAGATTAAAATATTTTATAAGAAAATTTTTACTTCTAAATATCAACAAAGGTGTATAAAAATTAGGATTTATAACTCTTAAATTAGTAAAGGAATTAAAAAATTTATTTGCTAGAAATTGCGAAAATGTTTTAAAATTTTGTAAAGAAAAGGAAGCATAAGAATAAAACAGTTACATAAGAAATGTTAATGACTAAGTCTTAAAATTCTATTATATTTAATTAACTAAATATAATTTTACTTTTTCTGCAAATAATTTGGTATAATTATTGATGTCTTTGATAAATTCGAATAGCTTTCATTTTTTTCAGAATATATAAAAAACCAATTTTTAATATACTTTACTTTATAATTTTTCTAGCAACGAATGCCTGAAAAAGATTATAGCTAACAACAAGAATTGATACTTAATAGGAACAGTTCATTTACCAATGCTTATTGTAATTAATGCCTAATGTAAAGTAATTCTTTGAATACATACTGAATATAAAATGGCTTTATTGACATCCTCGAAAGATAATCCGATATTATTTAATAATATATTAATTCTTGCGAATCTTTTAAAAGAAAGTATATTTTATATAATCGTAATTCAGTCCATACCAAATTGTAAGCAATTTTCTGCATATGAATCGTAAGCATAAGATTGTTGAAATTCGTTTGATACATATCATATTTGAATTAATAAATATTCTAATTTAAATTTATTACGTAATAAAATTAATAGATTTATTGATAAAATATCTTAATTTTTTTACATTTAATATAGATGTTTAAATTTAGAAATTAAAATATTGAATAAATCAACAAATAAGACATTTGCTGAAACTAGAAATTAAAAGAATTTAATAGAGTCTTTTCATATCTCTAAATATTTAAGTATTGTACCTTCTTTTAAAACTGTTATATATATTGTGAAATATGTTGTGTATGATACAATATTGTACCATACACAACATATTTCATTTGCTACACGTTTATATCAAATATTGCATTTATTTTGAAATTCTGAGGTTTATAAATTCTTTATTCAATTATATTTGTGTGTGAGCTCAGGGATAGTAATATGTTTATTTTCTGCATTGTTGTCTACGCACAAAATCTTATTCCATTATTCAAGATCAAAATTTAACAGATTTAACACAAAGATATAGAATTTAATAATTTAATTAGAAGTTTTTATGTATATAATTTGATGAAACCTTAGTGCTGAAAAAACAGGGCTCGTATATTTGAGTTATAATTTCGATTTCATTTAGATAAATTCTCTAATATGCCGTGTTGCAGATAAAAAAATTAACTTTATTTTCAAGTTTAAAATTTGATTGACTTGCTTTGTTCTGATTAGTATAAATTATTTATTTTTGAAATAGATGAGATATTCAAGAAATACGCTTTAGAATATTTTGAAATGTAAAATTTTTTAAACAGTAATAATATCTAAAAGGTTCACAGACAATGTGTTTTCCTTATAACATTTGTCCTGTTAATTTAACAGCAACATTGAACCCCAAGTTTTCCAGCTAAAGGGCTTTCTGAACTTGCAACTTTTAAAAACTGTTTCATATGATTGTCAAATAATTCCCCATCATGAAAAACTATTTTTAGAGGGTATTTTAATAAGTCCTTAGAAATTTTAATAGATGGAACTCATAGCATCAAAAATGGTTGGTTATTAGAAATATTCATGACTCGTTAGACAACTGTTATTCTCAATTATCGTATTTGTGATCATGCCTTTAGCTCATCAAAACTTCTTCATATTTTTTACCAGAAGATGAGATCATCTTAGCCTTTTCTTGGAAAAGATTCATCAGAAGTAACCTACGTTATGATTTATACTTAATTTCTGATGCATAATGTTGAAACCATGTGTCACTGGTGGTGATGATTCAACACAAAATGATGTCAACAACCCGACGCTACCGAATATTGATATGACAGCAAATGACTACCAAATCAAAACTAACTTATGAATCAGTGTGATATTTGTTTCGTTTCTGTTTAACAGATGTCAGACCTAATGGAAAAACAATAATTTACTTTAATGTTACCATTTGTCATCAAAATCCAAGAATTTTCTGAACCACCCTCGTAAATCTTTCAAATTGTAGTAACTGTAATAATAACATATTATAATTTTCATTGATGAAATTGCTTATCAAATATATTACCTACTAGTAATACTTAAATATACTCAAGTCGAGACTGGTTTTGCATTCCAATGAGATCTTTTAATAGCGTGTATTCCATTAGTTAGTTACAGACTCGTATATATAACTTACGGTTATTCCAATGCTTTGATTCAAATAGATTGAAACATTTTTAAAAAATCCCAAAATGTTTATAAAATATTTATTTAGGAAAGTTGTGCATATAGTTTATTTCAAAACTGTAGAGGCGAGTTGCTAAACTAAGTGACAAAACTTTCTATTTACCAAGAGATTTTACAAATATAAAACTTCATTTTATTTGCATTAGCGCCTTAATGCTACTGTTACATGTATTAAATATTTAGTTTTACTTACGAGTAATATTATATAGATTTATTTTCTGACAATTTTTTTAATCTAATACATATTTGCATCAACTGTTCTCTTATGAATTAAAATTAGATTCTTTTCATTACAAAAGAATAAAAATAATTACAGCCTTCTTATCTTCTTTAGTGAAAGAAAATTCAACCTAAATCATCAAAGAGGAGAAAGAGTACGTCACATCAAATGTAATACAGAGTCTCGAATTCCTTTTAAGAAATATACTTCGCTCTACATTTATCATGGATTTTTTTATAACAATGACGCTAACATTCACAAGAAGACGTCTATGAGCAAAACCTCGTTTGTGTTCAAATATCAAACGGAATCATTTGAATTTTTTACCATGAGTCTCGTTTTAGAAATATGTATACATAGTTCTGTTATCAGCATCTCATGAATGTGAAGTAGCTTGAAGCGAATGTGAATGATTTTCAGTAGATAAGTCTCGTTCTTTTTCATTCCATTTTCCACTTTGGGGAATTTAATTCTTCATATCTAAGGATGTGAAAAGAACTTAGATTCTCAAAATAGCTTTCAAAAGTGAAATTCCTGGTGCTACTTTTAAAATGCTTATGAAACAACAGATATTTCGGATCACTTTAATTCAACCCCATCAAGAATTTTGATTTCGATTACGTAAATTTTTGCTATGTAATACAAGAAATGTTTGATGCACGATTTAACTTAAACTAGGATAACTGCTATATTTAAATATTAAATTGAAGTTGTTTAGTTTTATGATAATCCTTTACAGGTCTTTTTTTATTTTATTGAGCACTGAATAGTGAAAGGAAATCACACACAACACACACACGCACGCACATGCACACACAATACACACACGCACGCACGGACACACACGAAAAATACTTACTTTCAATTATTAACAAGTTATTAAAAATTAATGCTGTTTGAGTGGAAATCTAAGAAAACATTATTTTTATTGCTCAAAATATTTATAATTTAATTTTTTTACTTTTAATAAAATATCAGTTTAAGGAAATCAATTTATCAAATTAAAATTATTTTAAAATGTCTCAATATATATTCTACGATTATTCACTCTCACAGACATATTTCGAACCACACAATTATATATTTATGAAAACCTTTTGAAAGTAGACTAAAATTGTTTTAGCCGTAACTTTATTACTAAAATTAGCATTTTCTTCAGAATTTTATCTCATACAGGGAATATAAAATTTGTCGTGCGGAAATGAGAAACATCATTCCAACCAAAAAGGTATAGAGTTAAATCTAAAATACTTGGTAAATATTTAATTTGATTTTTAAGCGATAATAATATAAATTACTTGGAAAAGAAACTATAAGAAAATGTTTGTAAAAATAATACAAACGCTAGAGAAGGAATAAAAAATATGTAATCAAGAGAAAGTGTTTGCTGAAAGTTCAAATACAATATACTTGAAATTTTTTAAGTTAACGGTTTTATATGAAAAACGCTCTTATCTACACTATAATTTATTATGTGCATTCCAATTTTTGTGGATTATAGTGGGTACATAAATTTAAAAATATTAAATAAAATTCAGTAAGTCATTTCATTTTCACCAACATGGGTAAATGAAAACTAAAATATTAAATAAATTAAATTAAAATAAAAATTCATGACGTCGAGTCCTTTCTGGGATCCGGAGAAACACGATCAATGTTCTGGGGTTCTGGATTACTTTTGGGTACTATATTTGTAATAATAATAATTATAATAATAATTTCTTCAATTATAGATATCTAATTTTCTTAAGACAGAAATTATAATAATTGCTTAAGATCGTGATACTAATGGTTTTAATTTAGTGATATTAAAAAAGTACTAAAAGTAATGTATAATATATATTGTCGTTCATTAAAAGAGATTCGTGCATGTTAATAGTAACAAAGGAATAAAAGAGAAATTAGTTAAGCAAACATCATTCGCTTTTTAAAAATACTAGAAAACCATTACACTTGTTATAAAAATAATTTTTATGGTAAACTAGGAAGATAGACTGTTTTATGAGATGACGAATAAGAAAATGATCTTTGTTCTTTTATAAAAAAAACGTATAAAACACTATTAAAAAGACAATATTGATAATCTGGCATAATTTATTGTACCTTAATTATCGATTGTTCTTCTGATAACATTATCTATAGATTTAATAAAATTGATAAAGTAATCATTAGATCAAACCTTTGGTATTTTCAAAAGAATATCAACAATTCTATTACAGAATTTTGATAGTTCAATTGGTTGATTCCATTATCGATAGTACGTTTCATTATATCATTGTGAATCAACTATTAGTTGTAGTACTAGTAGTTTGTGCAATAATGCGGAATTAAATGTCCCTGCTGTCAATAACTCACAGTCTTCTCAATAAGTAATAATAAGTTCTTATAATAATCTTTTGACAAATACATTAATTGTAAAATAATGACTTGCTGGTTGTATATATCTCTAAATTTTACAGTTTGACTGTGAAGAATATTCTATGTGCGTAAATCAATCAATAAATCGAACTGAATATCTATCAGGTCCAGTCATAAATAACTTTAGTTTATTTATCAGATATTTATTTTTCTTTTATTTTATAGGAAAGGTAGATTGATTTATTATGAATTCCCCATTATTTTGTGTGATCTTCTCCAATCTTCCTTCCTTGTAAAATATTTTGATTTTAGACTAGAAAACATGTTCGACAACTTGTGTGCATGATTCACTTGGTCTCCAGATTTAGAGGTTTGACCATTCAAATAATTATATAAATAACAGATAAAGTATTAATCTGTCAGCGTAAGGTATGGAGAGTGAGAAGGTTGAAGTAAAACACACCATCAAACTCAAGAGTTTTTGTGAAAGCTAGTGAAATATAGGGTTTTTGATTAAAAAGTGCAGGACACTATAGCTGCTGAATGTATGTATCCGCAATAATAGTTAAATTTGAATTCAACAACTATTGATACATTATATATATATAATGATACATTATTACAATTACTCGACAATCGCATCATACACACAATAAAATATTTTTTCCTTGGAAGTTTGCTTTCGGATCCGGTGGGGTTGAATGATCCTTATCAAGCCGCTGTCTTTTACATATGATATTGTTATAGGTAACTTATTTTTATCAACTGTTATAATACTTTCTAAAAATGACTTGTATTTTACACGTTAGAAAAGATTTAGAGCGATTGACATGAAATCTTCTTCCCGTTCATTGAGGTTGTAAGATTCCCATATTCATAAATTATTGACTAATTTCTCCAGGTGGCGGCAAATATTTGATCACTATATAGTCCACCTTTCGGCAACATATTTTGTTAATTACCATGTAGTTTACTCCATTATTGCGTTTAAAAGATTATTATAAAGGTCGAAAGGACGTCACATACTTGGTTCGTCTTTTGAGGTCGTATTTGCAGAACGGAATTTAGCAAAGTAATTTTTAACTTCTGGATCGGCTATTCTTTCCCCATACACACTACATATTTCTTCAGCTGTCTTCCTTAGCACATTTTCTCTCTCCATTTCGAGGATTAGGAAAAAGGGTTGCTTATAACCTGTATAACGTTAAAAATTAAAGGATTCATAATGGGTAGATGTATACAATAGATACTACCCAGCTGATTTAAAATAATTTATGGCTATGCCTATTATAAGGATGAATAATTTTAATAGTATCTTCATTTATGTAACAAAAGGTTATTACCCATAATATAACAATTTTTGTTAATATTAATACCATATAATTTATTTATACGGAATCTGATCTTGTTTTCCTTGGGCAAAGATCCTTGAGCAGATGCAAAGTTGGTAGCAAGTTAATTTCTTCAGCTAAATTAAGAATAAAATAAGCTCTTCCGTTAACTAAACCTTTCCACAGACTCTATTTTTCTGATCTAAAAAGATAAGTCCTCATTTTGCTGTAAGCTGAATTATTATTCACTTTAAATAAAAAAAATAGTAAAAATATGCATTTTACATCTAATTATATCATGAAATTAGTGATTTCCAAAATCTAAAACAATAGTACTTGAAATCACACTCACATAACAGCTATAAAATAATCAAAGAATTTGTAACATAATATTTATAACATGGAGCAACAATATTCAAATAAGTAATTACAAATATTAATATATATATATATATATATATATATATATTGACATAAACTTATGTAATACCTAGATGTATATGTTCTTTTTGAGTGTATATTCGTTTTATAGAATTTACAATTCTTGAAATGTTTACAAAAAAAGATCTTGAAATATATCTGAGATGTACTATAATATTCTTAATAATATTAAATTCAAAAACAGACAAAATATTACTATTATGAATAATTATGCAAGATCCTGAAAAATAGAGTGTTATAAAAATATGAGATTGAAGAAATATGAATATAATCCAAATAAAAAAAATATTTAAAGAAGTTTATAAGAATATAAGATAATTAAGGTGTTACTAGAGGCACTTTACATGTAAAAGACATTGATCAAAAACAATTGAAGAATACAAATTTTGTATTTCATGCTTTGAAAATTTCACATATATGAATTACAGATAAGGTGTTATCTGAGACATTTTCCGCGTTCAACACAATACAGTAAATAAATATTTATAAAATATAAATTTTGTTTCCTTTTTAAAAATTACCTCTAATTAGCAATAACATCAATAAAATAGTTCATGTAGAAGAAGCAAAATAAAAACATCACTGTTTTGTACAGTAATAACAATTTCAAAATATTACATATAAACCAAAATTATGATTTAAATATTTACAGCCATTGAAAATTGATACAATTACCTTTAAGAAAATCAGTTTAAGCTTTCAAATCTTAAAATTTAATTTAGAATCATTAATTTATACAATAGAATTTTGAATAATAAAACAATTACGCACTTAAAATTTAGTTGCTGTTTCTTCCTATTATGGAGAGCAAACACATTTTTTTCCTCTTGAAGAGCCAGGACAGAGTGGTCAATTTGTAATATGTTCTTTCACTCAACACAAACTTTATTCTTACTGGGTAGGAACAACTTTTGAAGAGATGACCGAAATTAATTTTTTTCTTCCTTCACATGGCACACCTTCTGTTCTTGAAGTGTAGATTAATAGGAACCTGATTTAAAATTTTCAAGAACAATTTGAGACGGCTTTACTTAATTTACTTCCTTCCATGGTGCATTTCTAAATTCTAGGTGAAGAATTATTTGAAATTTCTGTTTTGAATTTATTACTTTTTTATATGAAACATTTCTTTTTACATGGATAAATCTGAATTTTAGTTTGGAGTCGAAATCCGATGCTTTGAGATTCCTGAACTGGTCATCTTAATGGTTTCTATAACATCCAAACGATGTTATGTTTAGCGTTGCTTTAATCATTCTGCATTTCTTATTGGTAATAAATGTTGATGGTTATACACGTATTAAAGTATTTTAGCACTTTTAATATCCAAGCCATGAAGAAAATACAGAGAGTGAAGCTGCACATCAGATGAAATAAGTGTCCACAGAGAAAGAAAGCGTTACATTGAGCTAAGGATTAAATGGGAATATTATAGGAAGAAAAATGGGCAACCGAAAATATTTTGTTTATTCTGATATTTTAAAATGTGATTCAGGGTATATCTAGTAAACATAACATAGGTGACTCTAAAAATGAAATTATTTTGAATAAAATTAAAGGGGAAAGAAAGAAATTAATGTTGAGATTAATGAAATTAAACTAGATAGGAAATAATTATAATTGATCATATAGGTAAATGTAGAGATAGAACTTGAATATCGTTCAGAACGCAGCCATAGTACAGGATCCGCCTCACCACCAGGAAGTCCTGCTACTGACGGAGCCACATTTCACAAGGGGAAAGAAGATTCTTTGTACATGAAGACGCCATTACAGAGCTTGAGTGGACACATGGCATGTCTCTTGCCTCACGTCAGGTAGTGGAGCTACCATCATATAAATTTTTACCGGATCAGTGCATGGAGCACATACAACAAACTGACTACGCATATTTGTGTAGTGGATATTAATTACGCTTAACTTAATTAACTGTATTTAATTATATACAGATTAATCACAGTGTATCAGAGAAAATAGCTTCATATTGAACTAAAGTGCTCATGATTGTGAATCCTCGACATTACAAGTGGGTGCTTCTGCCGATTGCAGCGATTAGCGAAAATATTTTTTTTTGTGTGTGGACAAGAAACATTTTAAGGATTTAAAAAATTGTTGGAGAGTTACATGTCATTCCGGATGTGGAACGCCTGAAATATTATCAAGGAACTGAATCGAAGAGATTTCATCTTACCAAAAAAATTTATATTTCATTTCAGTAGTGGAAAGTCTGAATCGAGAAGAAGGAATTGTTATCATCGTGCCCAAGTGATCAGGTAGGAGGATATATATTTACATTTTTGAAAATGTAAGCGGCAACAAGAAACGAAGATCTCATCCTCGTTGTTGAAGCAAAAATAGCTGATTTAAAAATTTATTGGTATTTCCAATGATTGTTTTAAGTCGGATCCAGAATTTGTAAGACATTTAATTAAATCAGAGGTAGAGGAGATAAAATCTAGAGCTGCTCTTAACGATGAATCAGATCAGGAATTATTATTTGACAAAATTAAAGAACAAACCGCTTTAGAGCAAGCTAAAAGAAAACGGCAAAAATTAAAATTATTAAGGTTAGATGAAGAAATTAAACTTGGAAAAATAAATCAATTAAGTTCAAACGAAATTCCCCTTAGCATGAATCTACTACAGCTCATGTTGAATCATCACCTGAAAGTTCAGAAAATCTAATTAAACTTGCGAAAATATTAAAGACACACATTATATTTAAGACAGAAAGCATTCATCTTTTTTATAAATCTCTCGAAAAAGCATTAATACTTAAAAATGTTCCTGAACAATTAAATCGGAAATTCTACTTAATATTGTAGGGGATAGCTCCAATATTGTTTTAATATATGCAAATGTTACAGAAATGAGTCATTACAATAAATTAAAAGAATACATGGTTTTAAAACAATATCAAATAACACCACAAGAACGTCTTATTCATTTCGTTCCACACAAAAATCTCCGAACGAGTCGTATGTTTCATTTTCATCCGGACTCTCAAATATGTTTAAATATTATTGTAATTAAAGAGAACATTTTCAGAATTTAAATCATTATGCTACTTGATTGCTTCAGATAAACTCTTTCAATCCGTAGATTGCAAGACTTCTAATCATATTAGTGTAAGACCGGCAGAAAAAAGGATAAAACCCTTTGATATGGGTCGAGAACGTGATCTCTACTTTGCATCCAAAGCTAAATCACTCCGCGAGATTTCTTTTGATTCTGAATTGCAAATAAAACTCAAAAACCAGCGTTTATACAACCAAATTCAAAGAAGAGTAATGGAAATCCTTTATTATATCATGAAAAATATCCCCCCTACAATAGCGATATTAAGTGCTTCATTTGTAATAAACTGCCAAAACGTTTTGCCAAAAATTGTCTACAAATGTTTAAAAATACCCCTAGAATTAATTAACCCAGTTATCATGTTAATTTCATAGAAAATAAAAATGATGAAAGTAATATTTTAGAGTTAGGAATAGCAACTAATCCTTTAAACAGATATACAGCAAAATAAATTAAAGTTTGTTGACATTTTCGTAGATGTTAAGAAATTACAAGTTTTGGAAGACAGTGGTGCCCTGTGTATCGCTTTAAAAAAGTCTTTCTTCCGAGATAAAAGTTCGTTATGTGAACTGATATTAATATCACGTTTAGGTGAAATGGATAAAGCAGATGTTGCGTGATTTAGTTTCTCTTTTTCAAATTCATCAACTGTTGCAAAGACTGAGGCAGAATTAAGTAATCGGTTACGAATGAATGGTATAATAACACCTATTATTTATTCTATGCTTCTAGGAGGTTCAAAGTATGGAAATGTTAAGATAATGAGTCAAAAAAGGTTCAGTAAAATTATTTGTGTTCGTGCATAAGAGGAACGGAGGGGAAATATCAATCAAATCAGAACAAAGCAGATGGTTTTGCTTTATTTTCGTTACAGGTTGAATCATTATTAGATACAAAGGACTGTTCATTTGATTTCACTCATTAAAGACAATTAATTACTTTAGAATTTAAATTTGCTAATAAATAATTATCCTCCAAATAAAGTAGGGACAGTTAATTTACAGATAAAAATAAAAAAAAAGGACTTACTCTAAGAAAAAGAAGATACCAACGAAATATTAAGCTGGTGATATAACTGCCATACAGTGGCCCAGTTTGTTGAAGGTCTGCAACTGAGATCTAAATTTTAAGGATCTAAGACTGTTCATCCTTATGATAGATATGAAGTGGAGAAGATGGGAAATTATGAGGGACTACAGAGAAAGACTACTACCGCCAATCATATGAAGCTTTGAGCAATGGATTTCTTAGGCATTACCTGCAAACTACCTTTTTTATAATTTTCTTTGCTTTTGTGTTGTTTACTTTTCAGATAAATCCAGATACACAGATTTCTATCGAGGACGATAGCAGGGTCATAACAGCTGGCTGTAGAGATGGGACTTGACTTACCCTTCAGAACGCAGACATAGAACGCGGTCCGCTTCACAACCAGTTAGCACAGCTACTGATGGAGCGATATTCCACTAAGGGAAAGAAGACGCTTTGCGTGTGATGACACCATTACAGAATTTGAGTGGACACACGGAGTATCTCTTGACTCGAGTCAGGTAGTAAAACTATCATCATACAAAATTTACCGAATAAGTGCACAGAGCACTTACAAATAGTAGTTTTATTTATTCTTAAGAAATTTATTTTTCCTATAATTATTATAAGTGTAATTTATATATTTAGGTTATTATTTTACTTAAAAAATTAGTGTATATATATATATATATATATATATGCTAATTTTTTTTAAATAAAATATTATCCTAAATATCTAAATTATACTTAAAATAAATATAGGTAAAATAAGTTTCTTAAGAATAAATAAATATCAAGTACTAATTAGACAAAAATAACAGTAAAATCCAATATAAAGACATGGCTATATAACTTACTGTTATTTTATATAAAGTACTAGCTGATAAAATTATCATACCAAAAGAAATAGTTAGCATTATGAATTTACTGAACAATTATTTCAAGTTTAGCTTGAATACGAGGGTTATTCAGAAAGTAAGGAATGTTTCCATCTGACGTCGCTATTTTATATTTTGGAGTCTGCGTGCTCGGCATCTCAGTCGGCGTCCAGCCATCACAACAGCAACATTTCTACGCTGCCCGTTTTTTCGATATTCAAATATAAAATGTGAGTTGCAATTGAAAATCTCGTCAGTTGTGAAGTGCGGTCTGTAATACGGTTTTTGTTGGCAAAAAACCTAACACCTATGGAAATTTATCGGCAAGTGTGTGAAGTGTACGAAAACAATTTAATGAATGAAAGTTCAATCCAGAAATGGTGCATTCAGTTTGAAAATGGCCGAACTAATGTTCACGATGGAGAGAAGAGTGGACGCCCTAGCAATGTGACTGACGAACTGGTCGCTAAAGTTTATGAAAAGATTCATGAAAACCGCCGTTTCACAATAACGGAGCTTTCGCTTAGCTTTCAACAAGTTTCAAGGACTCTGTCGTTTGAAATTGTCACACAAAAGCTAGGCTACTGGAAATTTTGTGCAAGATGGGTGCGTCACTGGGTGGCTGAGATTGCAGGCGGCATAATTCTATGAAGAAGGAATTTCAAAGCTTGTCCACCGCTATAAGTGCCTCAATTTGTTTGGTGACTATGTAGAAAAGTAGAATTTGTCGCTCTCTCTGATGTATTTAATAAATTTTTTTTCTTGTACTTAGTTTCTTTTTAATTCCAAAGCGTTTCTTGCTTTCTGAATAGCCCTCGTACTACTAATAAGGAGTAAAAATTTGAAAAAGTAATTCAAAGAAAAAGAAATATTCAGAAATTAGAATTAACAAAGATAAGAAGGAATCAAACCAAGAATATATAGTAATAAATATTGATGTCACTGACTTGGATTTGTAATAGGCAATTGAATTCGTTTTATAGGAAATTAAACATCTCATTGAGCAATTACTTCATAATTTAAAAAGTATTGTCCAAAATTCCAAAAAATTCCAAATTGTACAGAAGAGAAAAATTAATTAAGGAATTAAAATTCCTTAACCATAGCAAACTATTTTAAAAACACAAAATAACTACTCAAAAAGCTAAAAACGAATCATAATATTTCTACATAAACTTGCAAACATTTTCTAAGTAGTTAACTGACAAATTTACATTGTCACATTATGTGAATTAAATTGCATAAAAATAACACCATAAGCAAATATTATGAAAAGTAAAAAAAAAATGTTTTCAATCATTATTTTTATTAATTTAAGGAATTAATAATATAATAAATAAGTTCTGAAACATTCTTTTGTTAAAAATATTACTAAGTATTTTAGTATCAACTTCTAATTTCATATTTAAATACTTCCTATTTTCATTTGTTATCATTGTTTTGAAGTAAATTTAAAAATGAAGGAAAAATAAATTTGATTTAACATCTCGAATATAATTATTTTGAAAAATTACAAGTTCATTCATATGTACTTAGCAATTTAAAATTATTGTAATCAATATAATTTTTATCACAAAATTGAAAACAAATATTAGCAAAGCAATTACCAACAGGTTTAGTTTGTTGTATGCTTTTCACTTGTTTATATTTTTTTAACTTTAAAATTTATATAATTTTATTTTAGGATTAAATTGATTAAGTATTTAAATATTTAAATTAAATATTAAATTATAACTATTAAAATGTTATATTTCTTAAAAATAATATGAAGGATCTTTATATAAGATCTTTTATATTTATTGAATAGAAAAAAGACTTTCAAAGTCGTAACTACAGATGGAATACAATTCTTTGTTTTTTACTTAATTAATAATATCATAACTATTTTTAAAAAAATAGTAATTTTTTAAAATTATTAGCAGTATCATAAAATACTTTGTAAATTTTAACTGCTTTAGTAATATGCATTTTATATTTATTATAGTTATAGAGCAATATTTAATAGGCACTCTAAGGAGAAAGTTAAAAAAATATGAGAAAAAATTCTATTGTTAATTTGTATCCTACTTCCTTATAAAGAAAAATTTTACTATTAATTTCGCTGTGCTATTACTATTTTCAACAATAAATTATTAGTTATATTTTAAAATAATTTTTAAGTAGAAATTCTTGCAAATAATAGCATAATCATTAGGACTATCAAAATCATACTAGAATGAAATTATTTGGACTGTTTAATGGATTTTTTTATTTCTTTATAATATAATATTAATTGATTAATACTTTAAGCGTTATTAATAGTATCAATTGATTAATTTAAATCTCAAAACAGTACCTAAATGTTTTAAAAGCTTCTATTGGTAATTCTTATTTAATCAAAATTACTTAAAATTAATCAAAATCTTCAAAAATGTTTTTCTTAATTTAATTCTTAATAAAAATGATGAGCCGATATTCATAATTTTTTTAATATCCTATCTCTAATAATATTGAAGTCACTATAACAACATACTTATGTTTTTTCATTGATAAATTCTCGATTATCCTTACATTTACAAATAGCAATTTCATGTATTTCTTTCGGATTATTAAACTCCAATTTTTAATTACGCTAAAAAGTTTCCTTAATAGTAAATTTTTCATGGGAAATAATTTCCTATTTATTATGTATAAGAGAAAATTCTGTCGTTTTTGAACATGTTCTTTTTTTTATGCGTTGTCGATCCGTAGCAAAAATTCTGATCTGACTGAAAAGAGTTTAAACAGTTAGATTAGTATATGATTAATGGTTCATACAAACTGTTTCGTATTTTAGTTAGTTTTTTAAACTTGTAACACTGTCAACTGAGTGAAGAAAAAGTTCTCTTAAAACATTGTATGTTGCATGAGCTCCAAAAAGGGAATAACACGATGGAGGCAAAGAAATTTGTGACGTGTTTGGAGAGGATTCAATAACAACTCGAACATGCCTAAGTTGGTTAGTAAATTTTGTTCGAGTGAGTTTTATTTGAAAGATGAACTCAGATCAGAAAAGTCATCAGATGTCAATAACGAAGTGTTAATCAATATGATCAGGACAAATCTCTCGTTAACTTCCAGAAATGTGGGCTTCAAGCTTGGGATTCATCACACAACTGCTTTAGATCACATTAAAAGGTTTGTTTTCGAGTCCAAATTCTCTATTTAGGTGTCACACGAATTAAGTAAATAACATTTGATGGACAGAATATCAATATGGTCTTCAAATCTTGCTTGTCACAAAATCTAACCAGTTTTGTACCACTTGGTGACTGGAAATGAAAAGTGGACAGTGTATAAACACGTGGCTAGAAAAAGGGCATATGTTTACAAAGGAGAAATATCACCATTCATATCCAAAGTTGGCGTGCGTCAGATGAAGATTATGTTGTGTTGATGGTGAGAAAGCAAGGTTATATTGTAACAACGAGTTGTTGAAAGAAAATGAAACGGTCTATGGTGGTCGTTGATGTTCAAAACTTGATGTTTGAAGGAATTCAACGAAATGTTCATCTTTGGCCGATGGAAAGGGTTTAATTCATCATCATCACAACACTAGATCAAAGCTAGCAAGAAAAACCGCACAAAAAATTGTGGAGTTCCATTTTGATACTTTACCTCTACCTGCCTATTTACCTGATATTTCACCATCTGACTTTCGTATTTTCAGGTCACTGTAAAAATTTCTTCTTGGAAATGGATATATAAATTATGAGGGTGTGTAAATTGCAGTAGAAAAATACTTTCCTTCCAAAACTGAGGACTTCTTTTCCAATGGGTTAGATAAGCTGCCAGAACGCTTGCAGGCAGTTGTAGCTAATAAAGGATGATATATTTTGGATTAAATTTTAAATAAAAATGAAAAATGTTATTTTTGCTTTTTCTTCAGAAAAAAAACTACAAAACTTTCCTTTACACCTAATAAATTATAAAAATATTATTAAAATTAATCTTGTAAGGTAAATTTGATAGTACATTATTTATTTTTCATTATTTTTCTTAAAATTCTTTGATATTATAATTAACTTCTAAACACTTTTTAATAAATATCCGAATAAAATAATTGATTTACTGTTTTATTTTCATTATAAAGAAAATTCCTAAAATATAGTATTTAATATTTTTGATTTTAATAATTGTCTTCAAGGAATTAAGATTAAATTGATAAATCTTTTTCTTAACAACATCTAATTTCAAGAACTTTTTTAACTATTTCTCCCTCTATAATATGTCTTATTATCTTATCAATTTTACCATAATAATTTTGATCATATAATTACTATTATTTTTACTAGAGTAATTTGTATTGTTACTTAAGTTTAAAATATATATAATATTTCTGTTAAAAAGTAAAGCTTTTACTCGGCAAGGATGCATAGTACCACAGAAGTTAATAAAATAGTTTTCCCATCATATATTTTTCAGTTTCAGTAATAATCTTTACAGTAGATATTTATCAAAGGTAAAATGACTAATTTCTATTATATTTCAATTTGTGATATTATTGTAATATTTTGAACCGTGTCCTTGCTGATTAATAGTAAAAAAAAAAAAAGGTTGATTTATATATTTTATATAAACTCACATTATGAAATTTAAAAGTTAAATGCAAATATAAGTTTTGAGAAAAATGACTAAAAAAATTCAAAATGTTCATGTTTACATCTAATGTAATTAATTTATAACAAATTATTATGTTAAATATTAATAGGTAATTAATTTATTATGTTTATTATTTTATATACCAGGAAAACTATTATTAGTATTCTTCTCATTTACATTCGTTTATGTACATTTATTTATATCATTATTTTTAACATAATTTTTGCTCCGGAAACTTTTAGTTTTACAAGAATTTTTTCAATGTAATTTGGTCTCAAAATACTATCAACTTTTACATGTTTATGATTTATACCATAATATCAAGAATTTTCATGAAAACCCCTATTATAAACTCCCATTTTGAATTCTCCTAATTTTATCATATTGCTAAATACACATAGCTTACAGAACACAAACTTAAATGTACAAGGATTTAGCAATAATGATATCTAGAACTGTATTATTATATAGTAATATACGCAATAAAACTAAAAAAAAAAAATCTAAAATTGCAAACTTTAAAATATGTCTCATCTAACTTTCTAATATACTTTCTGCATTAACTCTCGTGCTAGCTGTCACAGAAATATATACCGTTAGTTGAAAGGCAGATAATTTCGGATTCAACTTCATTTTTCTCATCGTTACTGGAAAACCATTATCATTCAAGTTTTCTCAATTTAGTACGAGGTTTGTCAAATATGTCTATTTACAGTTGCTTAATTATTTCTTATAGTAAATACAATAAACTAGTTTTTCTTAACAATTTTTGCAATTTCAGCATTAGGATCTCATTTCTTCTTAATTCATTTACCAAATTGTGAAAGTTTAATCAAATTCCTGCTCTTTGATTCATTTTAACTGGAACATTAATGACACATTGTTTAACTAATACATAATACTTTTTCTTACGATATGCATTTTTGCTCATTCCTGCTTAGATAAAAGTGAAATTATGTGACGTTTTACAAAAGAACCTCTTGCATGTCAATTTTTGGGACGTACATTTTACTGATCTTTGCATAGTTTTTGAAAGGTAATTAGGTTTTTGCAACTTATTCTTATAAAATATTGCTTAACTTATAAAATATAATGTTGCTAATGGTGACTGACTAAACATACATGCATACACTCATACATACAAACATACACTCACCCCCAATGCATACATACATACCAAAAACCTTAAAGAAATTCAAGCGTATTTTATATAACATGCAGTAATTTTTCGAATAGTCAAGTAAGATATTTAAATTTGATTTCAGATCAATAAAAAGTAAATAAATATTAAGAGAATAATACTATTTAAGCAACTAAGAATTTACATTTTACAAAGTATTTATTCGCGTAACATACTTTCAATAATAAGAGTAATAACAATTTTAGAAAATTCAATTGTGAATATTGCTAATTTATTTGCAAATGAATAAGTTAATAATGTTCCCAATGAGTATGTTTAATATCATTTGTGCATAAATTCAGTGTTTGCTATTGGTATGCTACACCCCTATTACAGTAAATCCTAAGTTATTTACAAATTATGAAATTAATAGTCAAATCAAATATATATGAAATTAAAACTATGCAGGAAATATGCTACAATATTGAAAACTGCTTGATTACTTTAATGAGATTTTGTAATTACCTTATAAGAAGTAATTTTTCAACCAATATATAGATACATATATTTTAGCATTTGTTTATAGATACTATTTTTGTCTGTAAAATCTATCTTTATGTAAGTATTTTTAAGACTTTATTTGAATCAACAAATTCGCATTTATTTGAAAAAAATTCAAAACTTTTGGTACCAACAAAATCATTTTCACTTCGACTCTGAGATATTGAAACATATGAATATTTTTCGGAAAAAAAACTATAGTCACGATAAATAAAACTAGAACTTGAATCGTGTCCAGGAAATTCAAAACTACACTTTTATAGGTAACAAATGTTTTCATAAATATACAAAGACTTTAGTAGAACATGAAAATCTTTTCTGCAACATTTGCACTCATTTCCTGATATTTATCTCTTTCTAAATTGAGAGTTTATTTCAAAACTTACTGAATCGGAAAAGGAGATATATTTTGAATTTTTATACAAATTTATGTCCTTTGAAGTTGTTTCTGTTTTATCTTTAGCGTCATTTTATAAAAACAGTCCAAATGTATTGAAAACTGTTTCTAAAATTAAATTTTAGTATTATATTTACAAATCCTTTTCAGAGAGTCCAAAATATTTAGATATGTTTTTAAATAACTATGCATTTATACACAATTTGAGAATAAATCAATAACATATTTTATGCAGTTAGGATTCTCCCCCAGAATTGCGTTTTGATTTTCTGAATATAATTCATTCATTTGATTTCATATTTTCTATGCTTAATATATTTAATGATCTTAATCAATCTAATACAATGAATACTAGTTAACCATTTAATGGTTTTGATATTTAGTAACAACGAAAGTCTCTTTATAAAATTGTAAGAAGTAGAAATGGCTGTAAAGTTATTAAAATGTAATGCATCTCGAACTGCCTCATTCACATCATTATTGAACATTTTACGATAGTTGCAGAAATTTCAAATAATACTTAAATGTTTAAATCTAATATTAATATGAGTTAATTAAATCGTTTTAAGTTGTAATTTTCTACAGCAAAAATAAAAATGTAAGAGAAACTCCATTATAATAAAAGGTAGTGTTGTTTGATTTTATACAGAATTTTTAATAGCAAAAGGCAAAAAAGTACCGAAAAACTTCTCTTTTGTTTTCAAAATTAAAATGAATTGACTTTTTCAGAAAGGAATTCAAATAATCCTTTTTCTCCGAATAATGAATTAAGTTTTTTAATTTACTTATTAAATATACATGATTGTTTGTAAAAATGATTGAATGTAATTTCCGGAAGAAACGCCATGACATTTAAGTTTTTAAAACTTACATTTTTGACGGTGTTTCTTCCAATGCGGCGCTTACGTGCATTTAAAAAGTATTCGGTAAGCTGTTTTTGTAAATAATTTGATAATCTCTTGATGCTGCTCCTCACAGAAGACTACTCAGTTGGTTTAGTGAGGTTTATTGCGTTTATATTCATTTCCTTCAACTACTAACGTGTCCTATTCACTTTAAACACGAGATGTAGGTGCAAGGGCACACTTCCCTTGTGTTCAAATCAATATTCACACAGTGAAAAATTAGATTTGTAAAAAATCTCATAGATAGGGAATATAATGATCAGACAATGAATAATCAGGTTTTGATGACATCATGGGACGTATAGTTTACTGCAATTATTTTAATTAGCAAAAGTATCAATTTCTTCTCTCATTTCGATTTAAAATCTCATTGTTGTATTATTTTTATATTACAATACAACTATTATGTATATGGATCAGTTTAGAAGGTAAATATATATACATTTCTACAAACGCAAATGTATTTTGCAACTTTTATCATATGTAGTTTGTCCTTTGTAGTTAAAACTGCGGTTTCATTTCCTGCACATTTGTTCTCAATTGACATGCCATATTATATCTAAACACAGGTCAAGGATTTACATTCACTCAAGGATTTACAAGGTCAAGAATTTACGCACTCATTTTAACTTAGCGTGGTATTTATGCTGATGCGACGGCGTTCTTGTGAAATTTTAGTGTTTCTTAAAACCAATTAAAATTACGTTGATGCTGCCTATCATCCGGAAATTTCAGAAATGAATTTTTTCCATCCTTACATTGAGTATTTATTCAATGAAAATTTAAAGTCTCAAAGTATTTTAATTCAGAAAAGGCTAAAAGCTTGAATTTAATAATAGTATCTCTTTTTCATCACAACAGGAATTCATCAACGAATTAAAGCAACATTTTTAATTAAATTTGGGATTTAAACAACAGTTAAGACATTCATAAGTGAATTTTCATGCAAAGCAAATTAATTTATTTGTATTCAACAGATTTATTTAGTAATAACTAAGTACTCTAATTGCTGAAAAAAGTACCGAGCGCAATGGTACAACAATTATAATATCGCTTAAATAATAAATTTAAAATAATTTATCTTTAGACATTTTGTATGTATGTAATATTAAGTATTTTATGACTCCTTCTGTTCTGACATAAAGAATTTTAAAGCAACAATTAAAAGAAATATTTCCATGTGTGCATATATTTTCAAACATGTTTTCGAAAGAATATATTACCAAAAAACAATATAAGTAGATATTGACTTCAAACTTCGATCTTTCCTGAAGTGCTTTCCCATGCATTCCAAAACGAAAGCAGTTTGAGAAGATAAAAATATATATCTGAGAAACTTCGAAAAGGAGAAATATTTCTAAAGGGAGGGAAAAATAATAAAAAATGAATAAGAAATTCTCTACCTGAATTCCAAAGTTTTTTTCCGTCTTTTAAAAAAAAAAAATAAAAAAAAAAAACTATTTCTCATACACCAATAGGGATTTTTAGGAATTATGTAGCTTCAGTCTTATTCTAAAGAAAAAAAAAGAGGAGAAACACACTCCTTATAAATATTCTTTTTTCGAAAACTCAGAATCTGTGTTTAAATACTTCAAAATCCTCCACTAGCATCACTCGTCTTGAAGCCAAATGACTATGATGGTGAAAAGTTTTAAAACAAGTTTGTTCGAAAACTTTGAAAATTTTATTTAAAAGCCCTCTTTTTCGTTATTACATATCGTATTTAACTTCGAAGAGACTTATTGCAAATGTAAGAACCTTTAAAACATGTAAGGCTAGAAACATTTTTTTCAAGGCTTTATTTCTATAAAGACTTCTTTTGAAGCTTGGAAAATTCATAAGCATTTGGTTTTTTTTCCGATGCGGTTAATGTCTCCAACACGCATAAGCAAATAATTTATGACAAAATTACATTTTATTAAAGACAGATACCTAAATAGGGCATACCTTTGAATTTTATTTTTATGTATTTTTTAAGTTGCATTTCTTGAAGAAGATATTTTATTAGTAGAATAATTTTATTTAATATTTATTCTTGCTGAAATGCAAGCTTATAATTAAGACGTAACATACAATTCAGATAAAATAATGCTTTTTTCCTTTTAAAATACCTTAAGTCCATTTGATTGTTTCATAGTTAAGTAAAAAAAATTGAAATATTACCGTATTTGACCGAATATGAAGTAACACCAAAGTCATTATAAAAACAGTTGGAATAAAATTTCTATTTTTTTTATACAACACTTACAGGTTGCACAACACTTACAGGTTGCACAACACCTACAGGTACACCTACCTTTTCTACAGGTTAAGATAATTTCTAATTGTCACTTTTATTTTATATGAAATATTTATTAAAATTACATTACTATTAAAATCATTAAAATATTAAGCCTTATTATACATTTATACCTTTTTTTATTCCTGCATATTATTTAAAATAGAATATGCAAACATTCTTGAAGATGTGAGATACAAATTTCTGAGCTTATGGAAAAGGAGAAAGGATGTGTTCATAAATACAAAGTGGAATAGCTAGAATTATAAAAGGCGTAAATTTAAGCGTTATTAGTTATAGAAATGAATCTCTATTAATAAAGTTTCATTATTTGATAACAATTTCAACTTAAATATAGATTGGAATTTATTATATAAGAAAGTGAAATTAATTAAAATGCTTCTAAATTTCCAAAATATCTTAAAATAAATTCTATATTACTTGGGAAAAATATCTTTATTAATGCTATTATATTAATTTTTTTAAGAAAATAAGTAAATTTCAAAGTTATTATTTTGTAAAATTTTGCTCTCGTTGTTTGTTGTTTGTGTATTATATTATTTTTTAAATATAAATTTTAAAATACAGAAAAAATACTTTATACTTTATGTTTGATATACTTTATGTTTTTTATTATAAATTAGATTAATATATTTTATTTTTTAGTTTAAATTTTTAGTTTTAATTTTTAATTTCTAAATTTTATTTTTCAAAATTTTAGTTTTTAAATTTTTTTTTTTGGAAAATAATAAAAATGAATAAGAAATTCTCACCTGAATTACAAAGTTCTTTTTCTTTAAACAAAAAAAAAAAAAAAAAAAAAAAACTATTCTCAATAACCAATAGGATTTTAGAATTATGGCTTCAGTCTTACTTCTAAAGAAAAAAAAAGAGGAGAACACACTTAACTTCTATAAATATTCTTTTCGAAAACTCAGAATCTGTGTTTAAATACTAAAAATCCTCCACTCAGCTATCACTCGTCCTAGCCAAATGACTATAGATGGAGAAAAGTTTTAATAAACAAGTTTGTTCGAAAAACTCTTGAAAATTTTATTTAAAAGTCCTCTTTTTCGTTATTAATATCAGATTTAACTTCGGAAGAGACTTATATAAATGTAAAGAACCTTTAAAACATGTAAGTGTTAGAAACATTTTTTTTCAAGAGCTTTATTTCTAAAGACTCTTTGAAGTTTGAAAATTCCATAGCATTTGGTTTTTTCCGATGCGGTTAATGTCTCCAACAAGCATAACAAATAATTTATGACAAAATTGAATTTATTAAAAGACAGATACCTAAATAGGGTATATCTTTGAATTTTATTTTTATGTATTTTTAGTTGTATTCTTTGAAGAAGATATTTTACTTGTAGAATAATTTATTTAATATTTATTCTAGTAAATGCAAGCTTATAATTAAGATCGTAACATTACAATCAGATAAACTATGTTTTTTTTCCTTTTAAAATTCTATTAAGTCCATTTGATTTTTTCTCATAGTTAAGTAAAAAAAAATGAATATTAATCCTTTATTTGACGTAGAATATGATGTGACTACTCAAAGTCATTATAAAAACAGTTGGAAATTTTTTTTTTCTATTTTTTATAGCCAAACACACAAAAAACACACACACTACACACAATACACTTACACACACACACACACACTACACCACACACACACACACACACACACCACACACACACACACACACACACACTACACACACACACACAACTTACTACACACAACACACACACACACAATACTATATATAATATAATGTATTTGATGGCAATCTAGACTTAAAATGTTTATAATTTGAATATCTTTTAATTATTGCATTAAGATAATGACTCAAATAGGAATTAAAAAAGGAGCTAATTGTATATGTTGAATCTGTTGCAATTTTGTCTTTATCAGTTGAAAAATGTTATTCCAGTACATTTAAAAAAAGCACTTCTATATTTACATTTGTGTAATACATTTTAGAGAGTTGAAAGTAAAATTTTATTTATATGCATAAAAGTAAAATTGCGAGTTATTGAAATTAGCTTTTCTAACCTAAATTAAATTGGAGAACTATTAGCAAAAATATATACAAGTTAACACTATCATTCAGGAGATAAGAAGCAAGATGTTCAAAAATTTAAAGGTTAAGATAATTTCTAATTGTCACTTTTATTTTATATGAAATATTTATTAAAATTACAATACTATTAAAATCATTAAAATATTAAGCCTCTATTATAATTTATACCTTTTTATTCCTGATATTATTTTAAAATGACATATGCAAACACTTTTGAAAGATGTGAGATACAAATTTCTTGAGTTTATTGAAAGGAGAAAGGATGTGTTCATAAATACAAAGTGAAAAGCTAAAATTATAAAAAAGGCTAAATTTAGGCAGTCATAGTTATAGAAATGAATAACTATCTATTAATAAAGTTTCATTTTTTATTTGATAACATAATTTAACTTAAATATAGATTGAATTTATTATATAAGAAAATGCAATTAATTAAAATGTTCCTCTTCCTAAATTCGAAATAACTTAAAATAAATTTATGCATTATTTGGGAAAATATCTTTATTATGCTATTATATTGAATTTTAAGAAATAAAATACAGTTTCAGTTATTATTTTTTGTAAAAGTTTGTTTCTGTTGTTTTTTTTTTGTGTATTATATTACTTTTAAATATAAATTAAATACAGAAAAAAATACTTTATACTTATGTTTGATATATTTTATGTTTTTTATTATAAATTAGATTATATATTTTATTTTTTTTTAGTTTAAATTTTATTTTTAATTTTAATTTCTAAATTTTATTTTCGAAATTTTAGTTTCTAAATTTTTTTTTGATTTTTAAATGCTTTCTCTTTCATATGGTTTATATTTTTTTGTAATATTTGTAACATATATGTGTGATTTATGTATCTTTATAATTTTTGTACTTGGTTTGTAATTACATGTATATATTACTTATTGAATTATTGGCTTATATTATTTTTCTGAAAATCTGTATTTACGCATATAAGTCAATCATTCCTTCTTGATTCAGGTATTTCTTTGTCATTTTGCTACCGCTTCATATTGATTGAGATATGAAATAGCAAATTTGTTATAAAGTGTAAAAGATATAACCTCTTTATTTGAAATGTACCTTCATATAAATGTATATACATCTCCTAACGATTATTTTGTAGTTAATTATTTACTTTTGATGAAAATGTATTTGTTTCCTTGATTCATTTTAATTTTATTGAATTTCTGTTTGCTTATGTCGTTTTTATTATTCCTAACTATTAATGATGATGTAATTACTGTCGGTCGGATCTGTAAAATGATTTAAACACTTTTACACATTTTAATAGAATGAAACTGCATTTAAATTTTCATTACTTAAATTTTGTTTTTTTCTATAATCTTTTTTTTTCTTGATTTTATTTGAGATGGTTGTAAATTTAAGCAAATTGTTTATATATTTATTCTAATAATAATACAGATATATATATATATATATATATATATATATATACAAATATTATGTTTACAAAGTCCGAATAATTATGAATTATTTGTTTAAAAAATATGTTATTTATTTTAAGCATTAACATATATAGAAGAGAATACCGCTTATCAAGAAATTCTGAAAGCGGCTTCCACAAATTTTAGATTTAATTTCACCCTTATATAAAAATGATTACAAATTAAGGATTTATATACTTTGCATAATGAAAAAACAATACAAAAGCAGATAAATAATTACAAAAAAAAAAAAGAGAAGAAAATGAAAATCTTTTAAATAGTTCAGTAAAAATGTAATCAATAAAAATAGCTTGATATTACTTTAAGTATTATAAAAGACAGATTTATTTTATATTTATAACTATGAATTTAAAGACCTCTTAATTGACAGTCATGATGACAATGTTAAGTACTAGCAACAATGTTTACAGATTATAATAATAATGATATTATTTCTTATGATAAATTGATGAATTATTGTTCTACAAAACAGAAAACCATATTAAATATATAGAAAGAAATATTCTCCTGGACAAAATATTTTATTTTTTTTATTATACAATATTTTAATGGTAGAGATAATTTTTTACTTATAAATATAATTGATAATCTACTTATTTTAAATTATAATAAACATTCTCTAAAGATTAAAAAAGTATGTTACTGTTCACATATTTAAATCTAATTTTAAATTAGTAATGGCAAAATTAAAAAAAAAATAATTAGATATAAAATTGCGAATTTATTAATAAAAAAAAATATTTGCAGTAATATCTATGACTATTAAAGCAACATTAAATATAATGTTTTAAGATGATTTAAATTTCTGAGAAGTCGTTAATATAGTTGTATTAATGCAAATTATCCTGTTATCGTTATTAAAAACACTTTTGAAAGTGTTTATAAGAGAGAGATATATATATATATATATATATATATATATATATATATATATATATATATATATATATGTATATGTAGGATTTTATATTTTGAGACACCTTCCAACAATTCAGTCATTCGCGGAGGCACAGGTACGAAGGGCGCAAGCTGCCAGACGGGAGAATTTGACCAACAGAGAAAGACGTGCTAGATCATAGATAGTTCTTGTGTATAATCATTAGTTCTATTTAACTTAGTAAAATGTTGTACAATAATATATAGTTTAATTAAATCTCATCTTTTTAAAAATCCGAAAACCCTCTTTAGACATCTTTAAAATGCTTCATTTCTGTAGTTAGATTCTACACAATAACACACACACACACACACACACAGCCACACACACACACACACATACTGGCTACCACACACACACACACACACACACACACACACACATATTACATTGATATTGATTGAATATTACTACACAATACTGTACACGTGTGTGTGTGTGTTCCGTGTTTTATAGTATTTGTAACCTTTGAAAATTTGTAACATTTTTTAATATATTATTGTATCTTTTTAAAAAAGATTA
>BMAW01128288.1:66528-82441 GCA_019974015.1 Nephila pilipes | reverse complement strand
ATTGTATTAATTTATAATATTTTATACTTTTTTTTAATTTTAATAATTCTTAAAATGTTTTTTATTCTAAAATTTCCTAGCAGAATATGACATACATTTAATATTTATTTCTTTTTCGAATTTTTAAATTTCATTTATTGAAACTGTTTTTAATAGGTTCATACAGTGCCGAATTTCTTAATTATATTGATTTGTTTGAAAAATAGTTTTTTTTAAAATAATTTTAAGCTTAGTAAGGTAAATAAATGTTTCTAAATTTCTTTTGTTCTTTAAAATAAGTCAATCTGGTATTGTTAACCAGTTAAAAAACACAGAAATATCAATATATATATATATGGGTAAATATAGCACATCCAATTACAACCTACAGGTAAATTTTTTGCCACTTATTTCAGTTAAATTTGTTTCTTTTTAAATTTTATAAATAAGTATAGATTATTTTAATAGGTATTGTTTATTTACTCTAGTTTAAAAGTATTTGTTTCTTTCCTTTTACCTTTTTGAATTATTCTTCAGGTTTTGAATTTTTGCTTTTCATTGGTACATACTAATATGAATATTGCAATTACAGAAGTTGTGATGCTTCTAACCGGGGAATTAGATTAAACAAACTATTCTCAGTTTAATGTGTGAGACAGTATTTGAATTGCATTATCTGCAATTTTGAATTTCTTTTAATATTATTGTCTTCAGTTTTGACATGTATTTTTGGTAAATTTATGTTTATTTCACTTTTAAATTATGTTTGTGTAACTTTTTAAAAGTATTGGCTTTTTTTTTTATTTTGAAATAAAACTATCGTGTTTATTATGTATTCTTGAATATTTGTTAAATTGCATTGAGGTAATTTTATGTCTTATCTACATTATAATACTTTATATGTATTTTATATTATCAAAATATAGTTAACTTGATTGGTTTGAGGTTTTTAATTTCTTATTTATTTAGTTTGATTAGTTCCGTAAGGTTTAAAATTTAATAGTTCTAATAAGTTTAGATTAATTTAAATCTGTTTGTTAATAGTTATGATTTGTAATTCATTATGATTTTATATACTTGTTAAAATTATGTCTACTTGACATTTATATATATATATATATATATATATATATAAATGATAAGTAGTCATAATTTTATGAATGTTAGCTACAAATGTTTCTTAAAAAACTGTAATATATATATTACAGTTTTTTAAGCAACATTTGTAGCTAACGTAATACGTATAATATTCTTATAAACATGTAAGAATGATTTAAAATAAAGTCTTAATTGATAAATGTAAACAATTGAATTAAGAATGCTGTACTTTTAAATAAAGTTTTGGTCGTTTTTAAGTTTCGAAGTTATTATATTGAAAAACAAGCATTTTTATTTATATTTCAATTATGTTTATAATTAATATAAGAAGTAATTTTAAAAAAACTAAGTTTTATAATAACAGGAATGTTAATACTTAATAACAAATATTGATTTATTGCATTTCAAAATGTTTAAAAACATTTTATGAAATTTTAAAGGAATAAATGATAATTTTTCTGTCTAATTTATAATGACAATTTTTTTTAAAGAAATTAGGTTTGGAATGTATATAAGTTTAAGTAATCATATTGATATTTTCAATTATTTTAATACAGCTTAATCTAAGCTAAATTCATGAAATCATTTAACTCTGTAATTACGTTTATATAGTTTGGCAAAATACTTTCTTTTATTACTAAAGGGAATTTCTTATATTTTTCGCTTATCGTAAGGGATAAATAGTAGATTGTTAGTTAACTATCTTAAACACTAATAATTGAAATGAAAATTCTTAGTATAATCAGTTAAAATTATATTTATTTCTTTTTAATAATACGGTTTCTTCAAAAATATCTTTCTCATAATAAATTTAGAATAATAAGTTTATAAATTCTGATTCATAATTTCGGAAAGGAAAAGAAATGAAAAATCGAATTTCTTAGTGGAAACTTTTGTCTTAGCATTTGAATATATACTAAATAAATCATAGATATTGTCAAATTTTGATACCGACAAAAGAAAATATATTGTTATTTACAAACAAAGAAGAAATGCTTTTAATTTATGTGACACTATATTATTTTCTTTCAGCATTTAAAACATTTAGTACATCGGAACTTTATAAAACAGAGAAAAGTGAATAAAATTGTTCTCTTTATACAGATATTCTGAGATATCTATTTTTCCCTAAACAAAGAGTAAAAAATTAAATATCTTTCAAAATATTCTGTTTAAAGAGAAAATACTTTTCGTTCCTAAATATTTAAATAAAGTTTAATTATAAACCGAATTGATAAAACCGTGCAAAATATCTTCACAGAAGCTACGGTGTGTAAATGTTTGATTTATTTATGAAGTTGCGTGAAGTGAAATTAAAATTAAAGTGCAGTTAATATTGGCTATACAATAACATTGAAGATTGTGAAAAAGAAATCGTATTATATGAGTATCAAAAGTTGAGAATTATTCTAATCAATATTTCATAAAGTTACATATTATTAAAGATCATTAAGTTATCGAAATAAGTTTTAACAGAAATTCAATAAAAAAACATGTACTTTCCCTTGAACCAGCAAAAAGTTCCAGCAAAAAGTTCATTAAAGTGTTAAGCACTTTTAGCAAGGCAATGGGTAAGGTTGGAAAATATGTTCTTGCAAGAGTCAGTACCAACAATCGCAAATAAATTGTAAAAGCATAAGACCAAAAGATGAAAATTGTTAACGAAATCGCTAAGTTATGTAGAGACAATTTTATACTTTAAAATAAATATCAATGTCGAGGAAAGTTCCTTTAATCTGTTTTTAAACATTAAGACCTTCGAAGCATTTCTTTATTTCATAGATATGATTTTAATAAGAAATAACATAAATATTTTTCTGACATTCAATCTCTTGATGCATGCATTGAATATCTTTTCATATATGTTTCGTTATATCTTCATTTTTTATAAAATGTATTTATGTGTTAAAGTTAAGCATTCATAAATGCGCTAGTACGCTAACATTGGTTCTGTTAGAACATTGAAAGCTGTTTGAAAAGTAGATGAATTTAGAAAATTGAAATAGAAGAAGGGCTAATTAAATTTTCATAAAATCAAGGAAAACTATTTGCTATTTTTTGTTGGTTAATATTTTAAGAACTTCACGGATTACAAAACAAAATATTTAAGGTCATGATCAAATAAATTAAATACTTTATTATGTAATATAATACTTAATATGATGAAAAAATAGTTTGAATAAATAATTATAATATTTTCTTAAAGTTTATCAATATTACGTCAGGTATCTCTTGACAAAACAAGCTTGACAGGCTTAAGCATTGCAATAACCAGACTTATGATTTGATATTCCTCATTCGTTATAAATAACGCTGTTTATGGTTCCTTTGATCATTTTTATTGTATGCGGAGAATTTCAGTTAGGAAGATTCAATAAAGGATTATAGGATTTGGATGATAATTCTTCTCTGTCCAAAATGTTATATGAAACGCAAAATTTTCTTCAATACTACGTATTCCACAACGAATTCTAATAAAGTGCATTTATAATGGAAATTATCTCACTAATTATGTTATTATCACAAAAGTAGTATTATCTTATGTTTCAAAAACGAGTTAGATTAACTGATTGGAATGATTTGCCCTCTACATTAATTATAACACTTCTTTAACTTTCAAATATTTTTAACTGTCAATTTTTATACAGTCAATTTTTTTTTCAATTGTCTTCTCATATTTGAAATACGAGTTTATAGAGGCATGGTTAGAGGATTTTAAAAATAATATTATTATAAGTGTGAGCTTCTATATAAAATTAAAAAAAAAAAAAACTTAATTGTTTGCAAACTCTTGAATTAAAATGTTGTGTATTAAATATACCTTTGTTTAACAGATCATACAAAAAGTGACGAATTCATTACAGTGAATTGCTGATATTTCAGAATTAGATTCATATAAAAATATCGTTATTAACTAGAAGAAAGTTATGTCATACTTTAGGTTTGAAATTTCTAACTTCATACAAATTTTCTCCTTGATCTTTTTAGATGTTTATTCCTTTTCAGAAGTAAGCTGTGAGGAGAGTCTTCTTATTAATGTTTAAATTCTCAAAACTTTTGCTCTATTTTTACTATTTTTAAGGAATACGACATTAATTTTGTGTAAGTCAACATTAATTTGACATTAATTTGTATGTAGGAGGCTTTTAAATGTAAGTTACTTCAGCCATCTCTATTTTTGCTTAAATAATAATGGGATATAACAATCAGATCGATAAAAGAATTACATTCAATAGAAGATAAATCACTTGGAAAGTTTAAAACTAAAAATTAAAGCACACCTTTCATTATCGCACAAATAATTTATTATTTTTATCACCCTAATATATTTATTAGATATACCAGTTGCTTGCCAAAGTACATGAGGAACATAAAAAACCGAACAATTGTGCAATTCGAAATTTAGACATACAAATATTTAAGAAAATGTATGAAGATGCTTTAATGTAAGTTAAATATATATTTTAGATATCTTATGTAGATTAGTTATTTTTCTTTAAAAACTTAGTTTTGAAATATAATTAACCAATAACTACAAGTAATAATAATAATTTAACCGGATTGTTAAAACTATTTCAACATGAAAAACCTAAAACAACCTCACCGCATCAGAATAGCATGAAAAAATAATAATAACTAGTTTAAAGAATTTTAGTTAACTTGAAGAGAATGATTTTTTTGCTATTTTCAAGTATTTAATATTATTGTATCGGAAAAAAAATGTTAAATGTTGATAGTATAATGATTTTGTTTCATATTGTAAGTTTGGTTTCTTTTTTTAAGAGAGATAATATATTATTTTCATATAAAACACAATAACGATAAGTTTATACATACTGCATTTGTATCATCTATCCTATTAAGAACCTGAAGCAAATTGGTAATACTTTTCACCATTTAAATTTTTTGCAATGATATTTTTCATGAGACTGTATGTAAGTATATGAAATATTGATAGCAAAATATAAAACGATGAAGAAATTTCTCGACATAAAGAGAAAAAGAATTTTTAAACTGTATATATTTCCAGGTCTTTCTGGAAATATGTGTGATTTGAATTTGTTGACTGCAAATACCCTTTTTTATAATACATTCAGTTTCATAAGGAAAATAACTTTATTCTACATGAATTAAAAACGACAAGGAGAAATCTAGAATTAGTAATATATGAAATGAGATTAGAGTAAGTAATGTTAAATACTTATATTTTGTGCTACTCATAAATATCTTCAATTTAATGCAATATATACCTAATACTTTGTCAAAAAAGTAGAAATTCAATTCTTATTTTAAGTTTAACATTTAAATTGCAAACGGATTATTTATAAAGACAAAATATAATTTTTTTTTCTTTTGCAAAGGAATTACTTCATTTGTAGGTTTGGGGAACCATGAAGATTAAAAGTCACAGAAGTTATTTAAAGTACCAATTCTTCATAAGTTAAAGCGCTCATTTATATAATTACGTAAACAATTTTTGTAAATTATTTTTTCTAGTGTGAAGGAATTATTAAATTTTATATGCTTGCTGATTCATGTAGCTCAACGTCTGAGAATTTATTTAAGGCAATAATTTCGCTAAATTTATTACTTGTGTTTGTGTAATGACGTATACAACTCTTTTTTTCTTCTTTTTTAACTTCCATTTAGACATTAAGAGAGGAAAGAAACCGTTTGTAAATTGTCAAGAAAAATAATTTTTCCCTCTCATTAATCTAACGTATAAGCTGACAAATCTCTGAGAAACCAATTCCACAAAGGAAAGAAACATTAAGCAACTAAAAGATGAGAAATTCAATAGCATTTATTTCAGTAAATAACAATTTTACAACGAGCAAAAAAGTGATGTGCTATTTGGAAAAGAAATGTAGATTTCAACTTATTGAAAAAAAGAAGTTTAAGGAAAGGAAAACCTAAATATGACCAAAATTACAAGCAAGTGCTTAGAGATCTTGAATTTAAGAGCATCATAAAAAATGATTTCCAAGTTAATTGCTGAATACCTGTGATTTAAAATTATCTAAAAAAATTATAAAATTGTTTTTGGAATGTGTAAAGTGTTGTTTAATTGTTGTTCATCATGAATAGTATACTTGAAGTACCTATGAAGAGTGTATAAAATATTTATCATTACTTATATTTTCCATATTCATTTTAGAAAATTATAAATTTATGTTACGTATGTAAAAGAATTGCAATGAAAATTGCGAAAGTTACTCAGGGTGTCTCAGTATAATTACAAATACATGTTGATATTTGTATTCAGAAAGGAAGCCTATTTAAAAATTAATACTTTGACTTGGCAAGCTTTAAAGGTGTTGTATGTAACTCATAATATTTTAATAAAACATTTTATCTCAATTAAAATTGCTCTTGGGCTATAATTATATTCTGAAGTAAACAAAAATCTTAAATATCTAAAGCACAGAGCTAATTCATGATGTGCTGAGCTTTGTATTTGAAACATTCATATCTATAAAAAATAAACGCATAATATTTTATTTCATTGTATTTTGTAGTTATCATATTTTTTCTAACATATCATTAATTTTCATACGCGAATTAATAAATAATTTAATATCATATTTAAATCAATCCTTTCATATAATCTGTAATTTAATGAGTTATTTCTAGAGAAAGAGAGTAACTGGTTTATGTATAAAATAAAATT
This sequence comes from Nephila pilipes, assembly GCA_019974015.1. Classification (NCBI taxonomy): domain Eukaryota; kingdom Metazoa; phylum Arthropoda; class Arachnida; order Araneae; family Nephilidae; genus Nephila; species Nephila pilipes. Next base: position 75,693 of record BMAW01128288.1, on the reverse strand, counting down.
CTTTCTGTGAAAACATTTAGTTTACAAATAATTTCACCTAGTCTATCGCATTCATATTTAAAAGTGTTTACCTAAAAAGTAATGATGAAATGAGTATTATATAAGAATAGCAACTGTAACAGTAAAAACGATAAACAGAAAAAGAAATTTTTGTTTCATTGCAGTATGCCTATACTTTCACTAACTGAATAATTGTTAGAAGTAGTAACTAGTAATGAATTAATTTTAAAAATAAATTACCGGAACTATATTGGAATTTTTTGAGATGCGAAAACAGTATAAAACACTTGTAACTAATTTCTCAAGTAATACTTTTTAAGACATGTTACTAAATCATGAAATATTTTCACAGAGCAATTACAATTTTTAATGAAATAGGTAAGTTATGTTATTTGGTTTTAATATGGTTTTTTTTTTTAGTTTAAAAGATTCACAAAATCTATGTATACTTTTATAATTAAGCTTTATAGATTGACTTTAATTAAAAAGATGATACTTTTTTAAAAATTGATACAAAAGACTTAGAAGCGTTGTAGAAATACAAATTTTATCTTTCTAAAACTATGACACCTTAAAACACTAATATATTTTCACAGATATTTAGTTTTACACGGATAGCAAACTAAAATATTTATAGAAATTTGCTTCAATAAGAAAAATGCTTTAATTGTATATTAAATAATTCTACATATTCAAATAATTTTAAATAATAAAAAATACATTATCGAAGAATATTTCATGTATGTATTTTTATATCAAATATTTTCAAGTATATCAAAAGAAAAGGATAATGTCATTTTGTTATATTTAGATTATTTTTTATGAATATAAATTTAAAATCTATGATGAATTACTAATTTAATAACAGTTTTTCTCCTCTAATTGTCATGCTTGTCTTGCGTGACTGTCCAAATTTTAATTTTGTTTGCTTAAATATTTCAAATCATATTCTTCTTTAGTTTAACTGACTTGTGATTAAAATTAGTCATCTATAAATTGTCTTTTTTATGCTGTTCCTTTCCCGATTTTCTTTTTATAAGAATCGGTATAAAAAGAAAATCTGGAAATGAACATTTTGTGCATCTTTGCATATCTTGAGCTGTTATTGTTTAAAAAACTATTCAATCTTACAAATTTGATTTTTTTTGTAACTTATGGCTTGACACTGTGAGTCGAATGATGATACAGAGTCATTGAAAACATTAGCCTTTTAACAGACCTATTATAAATTGTACAAAATAATTTACAAATTGCAACATCTGTCCGATTAAGTAAAAAAAACCCCGATAAACAAATTAGCTCTTAAATTAAATATTTCTTACAGTTTCCATGTAATTTAAATGAGACAATTGAACGTGAAACGAATTCTGATAGTTCTATATATCTATGTTTCAAAATACACTGCTGGCCACACAAAATGCAACACCCAGAAGAACCAGAGATATCACAGCGAAATTTATTTGGCAGATAACTTGTTGTACAAAGATCAAACGATTAAAATTACAACCTCTTGTGAAGTGTTGATGATGACAAAATCAGTAGTTAGTGTAGCCGCCGTTGTTGGTTATAAATGCTGCCATACGCCTCGGCATAAAATCAAAGAGGCTTTGGATGTATCTTTCGGGCACAGAAGTCCATGCGGCTTCCACATATTGCCAAAACTGATCTGGTGTAGCAGCGGGTTGTGTATCCCGGGTCAGTCGTTGTGCAAGCAAAGACCACACGTTTTCGATTGGGGATAGATTGGGAGAACAAGCAGGCCAAGGAAGTAATTCAACCTGATGGGTTGAGAAGAACTCTTGAACATTGTGTGCCACGTGTGGTTGCGCATTATCCTGTTGGAATACGGCTAATGGCAAGAGCTGAAGGTAAGGGAGGACCACAGGCTCCAACACCTCAGAGATGTACGCTGGCTGTTCAGTGTACTGGTAATGCGTACTAGATGGGTGCGGGAGTGAAATCCAATCCCACCTCAAATCATGATACCGGGTGCAGGACTAGTGTCGCGATGCATAAAGCAACAGTTCAGCAGGTGTCTCCAAACTCGAATCCGACCATCGTGATATTGCAGGCAGAAGCGGGATTCGTCAGTAAACACAATGTCGTTCCATTCTGTTGTCCATGTCCACCGTTCATCGCACCATTGGCGGCGCAAACGCCTGTGGTTTCGAGTCAAGGGTTAACGAAGCAATGGACGCTTTGAGGTCATTCCACTCTGCGGCAAACGGCGTCGAATGGTACGAGCGGACACCGAATGATGCGTAGCAGACTGAATCTGTTGTGCTATGGTTCGTGATGTGGCTGCGCGATCCATCACTGCCATGCGCACAATCTGCCTGTCATCACGGGCAGGGGTGTAACGAGGTGAGTGTGATCGGCCTCGTCGGTCCGTCGGTCCCTCCTGCATCTAGCGATCAAAGATCCGTTTCACAGTTGCTTAGTTTAGTCCAACACGTTGACCGATTTCTCTGAAGGATAATCCGCAATCCCTATAGGCTACTATTCTTCCTCGGTCGAATTCAGAAACTTGGTCAAAAGACCCTCGATGTCTTCTACAAGGCATAGGTAAACAGCTTACGCAGAAAAAACGCACGAAAAAACAATTGCCGTATTTCAAATCGCCAATCTGTTCTCCCCTTATATAGCACTTGCGAGTGGCGCTACGGTCGCCAGTGATGTGCGTCTGCAATGCTAATGATTTGCATAGCTCATCGTCGCAAACGCATCGTGTAAATTTCGCATGGTTTGCATGCTTCTTTCAGGGTGTTGTATTTTGTGTGGCCAGCAGTGTACTTGTATTTTAAAGTAACAAAACTTATTCTATTTCCAGTTTAAGATTATTTCAATTTATTTAGATATCAATTGAATTTCTCGGAGTGTCAAAACTTTCACCTTACTTTCGGATCTTGTTCAATGATTACAGCTTGTATTTATAAAAAAAGTTAAGATTGATTTGGTTTTAAAAGTAACAATAAAATGAGTCATTCTTTGCGCTTAAGAAGTATAATAAATTTAATTTAGAGTCCAAATTGAAATAGAATTTTTGTTTGTAATTTTAAGTACGTTATGCACAAAAAAAAAACACATTTTGTGATGTTCATAGTATAATTCTACAAGCGGGAAGGTACGCACCACAACAAATTAGAAAGTCAAACTCCATGATAAATGAAAGAAAAATTATTCTAGCCATAGACATGTCATATAAATATTAAATAAAATGTTACTTAGCATGATATTTTGAAATGTTTTATGCATATATTCATTGTAGATTAAATAATTATTTACAAATTACTCACAAATATAAAAGACAATCAATTCAAAATGTAAATGTAAACATTATATAATTGGGAAATTTTAATTTCATGCATATAATATAATAAATTATATTGCTTTTTTTTCTTTTCATACATAAACTTTATAAATTAAATAATTTAGATTCCCTCAAAATTTTCATTATGGTAATTATTCAGCCCGTAAAATCTCAGACATAGTAGCACAAAAGCACAAAACCCTTGATTCGTTGCAGACGAAGTACATAAATTAGAACCAATCAATACATAAAAAATTCTAAAGCTGCTAGAGCATAAAATATAAAAAGTCGTGTACTGTCTCTTTAACACGTGATAAACCTAACAGCGAATATATATTAGGATTGGATGAATGATGTCGCTTGATGCTTCAACAAAAAATTAATCAACGGGAACTGAAAAAAAATATGGATGATTCTAGTACCTTCGTGAACAATATTGCATACTACGGATGAATAACTGAGAAAATATAAAATGATTGATGTAGGTTTGAATACATCTTTTAATCTTGTCAAATTTTTTTTTCAGCGGTGTTTTAATACATACACCATTCAGAGTTATTTTTCACCACTAGCAATATACAAAAGAAAAAAAGTTGGATGTAAATTAGAATGTATTATCAAACTAAAGTGTTTTTTAAATAACAAACAATATCAATTATATCAAACAAACTGTACCAAAAACAATATTTTTATAAATGCTATCTCAGTTACTGTCGTGATCAATTTTAAACTCCTTTTTAAAAGCTCTTTAATATTTTTTCTTATTTACAAAAAGTAGATTTGATCAATAAAATAAACGTTCCCTTTAATGTGACATAAAATAGGAGAAAAAAATGTGAATACTTAAGATAAACCTCAAAGCAATCGACCAATCTCAGTTACTAAGCCAACTTACAAGCGAGAGACATGGTTCGTTAAATGAGGCTTATTTGAAAATGAACAGAGAAGCTGAAAGAATATCGTTATATGAAAAGAGATAAGACAAGCTCAATTCTGAGTATTTTCCCCACTTTATTCTTATTTAATTCTGGGTCAGGTCTAAAATCTATATTGATTAAGCGCGATATCAAAAAAGACTTTAACTATTTTCTTTTTCTATTAAGGGATTAATAAATATTTCCATAGTATTATGTCTCCTTTATACGATGTAAGGAATGTACTTTGCGCACATAAGTAATTTCCATAATGGATAAGGTTTTCAATAAGTGCTTTGTTAAGCCAGTTGCTATAGTTGATTTAATTTCTCAGAGAATGTGGGTTCAAATTCCATTTTATTTTATTATTAATTTAAAACATAACCCAAAGTTTTTGAACAAAAATCAAATACACTTACTTTAAAAATTAAATTAGGACATGAGGCTATATAGCGATTTTCCCTTCACTAACTCTGGATACTTTTCTATTTGAATTGCTTAAATTCAAACGTCGTCCCAATAAAATAAAATGAGATTCATTCAGACTAGATTGAAGTTAAGAAGTATTATGAAAGGATTAGAGGAATTACATTTATAAGCAGCTATGAAATGAAATATAAGGAGTTAAAGAGTTGGAAGCTAGTTACCTGGTGATAACGAATCAAAACGAATTGTTGGATCCCATTGTGATCCGAGGAATACTAGAGGAGGTGTAAAGAGAGTTCAGGAATTTCATCCTCAATTCTAATTAGCTCACTCACTCGAACCACCCTAGTAAGTTGGTAAGATATGAATCAATTTCACAATAACTATAATCCTTTGTTCAAATGCGTTTAAAATGTACAGAGATAAATTATTGAATATTAAATATTAAAGAAAATGATTGATGGTAAACTGATAACTATTGTTACTTGATTCTCTTTCCATTAAACTAAAGGTTACTCTTTCTTATTTAGATGAATAATGACAAACGAAAACAATAACAATTGGAGTTATGAAAATAGTTAGGGTTAGGAGTTATTATTTGAATTAAAGTTGAATTACATTTATTATATATTTATTTCTTCAGTAAAAAATCTGAAAATTACTAGTTTCGGATTATTTGTTAACATTACATTATTTTTTAAGTTATTACTTTTTCTTTTTGTAAGTCAATAGTTATTTTAATGTCAGTATCTCAACAAAAAATATTCCCATCAGCTTAATTGAGAAAAAAAATTCTGTATGTTAAAAACTGTTTCTTAAGCAAATATTAAAATGTTTTATTGCCTTAACCTATATCAGGTAAATTTATTTAATGAATACAAATAAAAAGGAATACTTCTAACATTCTCGCACTGCATTTTCATAATTGTTGCAGAGTAAACCAAATTTGCTGTTGAAGGCCTGCATTATGCTCAAGGAGCTGTATTCTTACAACTCATAATTCTTATAGATATCCACTAAGCCTTCAAAAGATTCATTAGAAGGTCATTAAATGTTTTGCAAATGCCATGAGTGCATATTAAAAGCATGCAATTAAAGTGATAAGAAACGAAACAAAATAGAGGATAGTACATAAAGCAGATGCCATCTTTTATTTTTTTAAGACGATAAGAGTAGTTAATGTTGAGTCTAGTTTTATAAATGGTTTCCTTCTTTAAAAAGCTTTAATAAGTATATTTTATTATTCTCTATCCATTATTATTCACATTCTTATGCGTAAAGTTCAAAAAATAAAAAAAAAGTTGTTGGCTAGCGCTGATAAATTTAGTACTTATTGTTAATTTTTAAGTGTTTTTTTTTGTTCTTAGTAGAAGTAATTTTTAAAACATGTTATATTTTCGTCAACTTGAATATGCGATAAAACCTGAAGAAATTCAAATATCTTTACGTACTAAATTCTACTCATTAAGATAATTAAAATTTTATTAGTATTTAGAAATTAAAATCAAATTTCACCTTTTCCGTTAATATTTTATTACAATTCAAAATTTTAAATTCATTCTATATTAAATTATCTCTTAATTAATTTATTATTTATTCTTCAATTTTCTATAAATTATATTTTACTCTATTCATTAACTAGTTAGTTACTCAATGACTTGTTCTACTTAATGATGAATCGATAGAAATAAGGCAATATGAACTAAAAGTTTAAGTATTTAATAAGATTGAGGCTTGAATCTTGTGATTGAAAAATATTTGCTCGCATTGGCCCTTTTAATAAATTTTTATAGAATTTTTTTTAATATCTTTAATCATTCAGCACAATAGCTTAAAAGGCATTTTCACTTTAAAAAGATAATGAAGACATCTTGTTTAAACTTTTAATCCCTTTCATCCCCTTTAAATATTTTTGAGGCCATGGCAAAAAATCAGATTACAATTTATTGTGTTACTTAACTCCTAGACTCAGATTTCAGCTATTGAATTACTAAGCTCTGTAGAGATTCCTAAGCTTTAAATTAATATTTGTGTTAGCTTGGGAAATGTTAGGAGTTCAATTTATGTAAAGCTTTTATCTCGGACAATCCAAAAGTAAAGAAGTAAAAGTAAAACAAAAAACTAATGAAATTATTAAACGAGTTTAAGTTTTTTTTTTGTTTAATTAAGAAAATACATTGCTCGGCATTTTTGGTGGTAAATCAACACTTTCATTGATTTACAATAAAACTAATTTAATTAGTTTCAATTTTATGAGTTACAAAACTTAAGTTTTTAAATATAACATTCATTTCTATATAAAATAATTTTAACCAGACATGAGAGAGAAAATTTGTCCGCCCTATTCTTTTTTCAAAATGTAATTAATGATAGTATGACATATAGTCCATATATTGATGAATTTTAATGCAAACACAATTTTACATTTTTTTAGAACTAAGATTTTAATGTAGTTCATCATACTAATGAATGAGTCTCATTAGTGTCAAACAATAGTCTAGCTGTTACAGTGAGGTAGAAAACAATGTTCGCCTAACACATCTGCTTATCCTAGACGTTATAGGAGCAAACCATTCATAGTCCTTGAACTATGAACTAGTATCTTTTTGTTCGTCACAGGAAAAGAGACGTTGGGTGATTCTATGAACTTTGGTACGGTGTTATCAGAAATATTTGGGTCAGTCACTTTTCTTATGTTTCTTCATGGATTTACTAACTGGCCAAATTCAGGAGAAAGACATTGAAGACATAGATTTCTATGTAGCTGCTCCATAGTAATGATCGGACTCCTAGAGCCTCAACCAAAACAAAATGTCGCGTAGAAAGAAAGTCATATAAAGACTACATAATTTAATCTTATTTCAAGAATTAGTAATATGGCATTAAGTGTTTTATAATCTAAAAACTGATAACAGTATAAAGAACTATATCTATTCAATATGAACAACTAAAAGCCAAGGTGTTACTTAGGATTAACATAAATTAACTATAGATAAAGATAATAGGATGCAAGGCAGAGCAACAATAAGATGAAAATCTATCTTGAATATGCAGCTTTGGGAAAAGTTTTTTTTATATTCAACAGGATGTCCTTCGCTTCACTTCATGCTTCTCTGCACAAATTCTTGACAATAGATAAATAAATTCTGAAAAAATTTCTTCTTTTGACCACGGTCGAATGCTACATGCGAATCGAAGTTTAATAGGATAAAGCGAGTAAATAACTATAGGTTTATAACACAAGAGGATTCCTGCTCTTGCACAATTGCCAGAAATCGAGTGACGCTACATGTTATATTTATGGCTTTTATGACTTTACCATTTTGTCTTATAATATTTTTCTGCTTAAGGACGTTTGGCAAGTAAAACGAGTTTAACCAAATATATCTGTCTTCAGCCAAGTAGAGAATTTCAAAGTACTATATTTACTTGTCTTTCTGATTTTTTCCTTTTATTTATTATTGGTTTGGATTTTTTCATGATTTTTTTTTCTTTTCTTGGCATCTATTTTAGGTCTAGTATTTTTTTCATATAAATTTGTATACAAGTTAATTTCTTACGTTCTATAATAATTTGCTGCTTCTGTCGTGTTTATGTAATTAGGCTTACAAAAGCAATTTCAATTCTTTCCATAGAATACAATTTTTTATAACATCTAAAAATTATAAGTATGTTTTTTGTTATTATTATTTATTTTTTATTTTGTTATAATATTTACTTCTATTCAATTTTTAATTAATTCCTTTAAAATATTTCTTAATATTTATTCAGTTACAATTTCCATTAAATATACAAAAATCAACTTATTTAAAAAAAGAAAAAGGAAATAAAAAAAAAAAACCTTAAGAATAAGAAAAAATATGGTAAAAACAAGAAATAATTAATAAAAACCATTTGAAATGAGCAAAATGGAAATAAAATTGAAATGCCTCCAGATTAGAATATAGGCTTTCTACACAAAAATGTTTTAATGATTTAGCTTTCACTATCGGTAATGTTTCTATGAAATGAAAAACTCACCTCTTCTTTTCACTGGTATAAAAATTATATATATATATATATATGTATATATATATATATATATATATATATATATATATATATATATAGTCAGGTCAAGGTAAAAATTTGGAAGCGATTGATAAAAATTTTCATACAGTTGATATTAAGCACAAATCAACTTAAAATTTTGAATTTTATATTTTATTCATCTCATATTCAAGTATAGCTTGTAATAAATAAGTAATTTACAAAATTCTTAGTTGATAACATATAACAATTAATTTTATAAATGAGGGAGGTAGCGTAGATTATTCATTATTTTTTGATAACTATATTCAACATTTTGAATTATAAAAATATTCAATTTTAATTTCATCTAGCACTAATCGGTGCACAATATTCTTGGTTAACCTGTCGTTTGCTAACACAAAATGATTCAATGATTTTCTCAGAGGTGATCATCCAAAATATAATTGCCCATTGGAAAAACATGGATTTTCCAAGTTTAAACCA
>BMAW01128288.1:0-53168 GCA_019974015.1 Nephila pilipes | reverse complement strand
TATTGCTTCGTTCAGTTACGTGTGCTCTTTGCAGTTCAGGAATACTCGATTAAGTACATTTTGTAACATATGTTAATGAAAGAATGGATTTAATGTATTGAAGTATCAAAACAAAATAAAAATAAGACGAAATAAACTATCCTAGATAAGTAGGTATGACTATCAGCAATGAATATACAGGCATATTTTAGTTTATCTATGTCGAAAGATTCTTCTACCGTAGCATTAGGCACAGCTTTTTAAAGCTATCAACACTCTTTACTGAAGAAATTGTCAAATACTTATTCAAAAACGCTCAAAATTTTTAGGCCTTCATTATGAAATATCTGTCTTTTCCAACATCATGAAACTACTAATATTAGATATACACTGATTCAGATATGATCAGGAACAACTCAAATGCGGAACCTGAAACAACAACTTCAGTGTCATTTAATAATCTATCTCGACCACAGATGTTAGGACACGGTTTCACACAGCATCAAACAACGTAAATGTTTACTGTAACATTTATGATGGTTGTTCCCAACACTAAGTCTTTGAATTTTGAGACATTCAAAGCATCATTCGACCTTTAATATCGAGCAATCCTTGTCAAGGAATACGGCTCTGCCGACTGAAAATCGCATTGGCAGTTCCATCAGTCAGAGCTTAGTGCCACTTGCTGATGGTACGGGTAACGTCACATTCAGCATTTAGAGATGCATATTCTAACAAACCCAAAGCAATCTATGTATATATAAAAAAAGAATTGCTGGCAGTGTTAGCGAAAAAGTTCAATCCATATCTGGATAGAGTACATGGCTCCAATACAAACATTCACTCGAAGAATTTCACAGAACTATGTAAGTTAAAACAGCAAGCTTAATTTTCGTGCTGTCCTATAGTGTCACGAGTGATTTCCGACAGACCTTTCCGGATCTGTCGCCGATGAACGCGAATGCACGCGATTTAAAGAATCGTTCTGTATAGGCGAATGTCAAATACTTCCACCGATTGACCATAGAAACATGCGCTTTAAATGTAAACATGATCATCAACACAAACATTTTCAAGCAATTGCTAGATATTATGTACCAGAATGAACTGGGTAGACGAAGTTACAGCTGAATTCAATTGCGGAGCGGCATTTTCACTGCATTGTTGTTCAGGTAAAAAACTGAATTGTCGAGCATTCTTCCTGAAAATGCAAATAATCACTGGATCTTAACTGTTCAGACTCAAGCTATCTTAGCGAAAAATGTTCATCGTGACGAAAACAACAGTTGATGACTGATCTTCAATGTTTCCTTGAATCATCAATGTTGTTGATGAAAGACAGGTAAATTTTCCAACGAATTTTAAATACCTGGATATGCCGGAAATGTCACGACATGCAATCTTCGGCTTTAAGATTGTCGCATCTTTATTATTCTGCACTTTGAATCTCCCTGATTGACAATAAGCAATTAGGTCATCAAAGTATCCCTGAAAAATATCTTTTGCAAATAGCAATGTACTGGAAGAGTTTAAAGGAGAAGTGGTCATGGTGTCACGCCTCCAATGAGCTACTCAGAATCTGTTAACCTCTTCAAAGGCATCAGTTCACAATCCTTTAGCTTTCAACAGGACAATAAATAAAGGCCAAACAAATGTCATTGTTGAAACTTCAAAATGGACGTATACTTAATATTGATTCATAATAAATTTATTATTCACATTAACATATTCTTACACAATACCGTAGGTGTTTTTGAAAATGTAAACCTGGTTCTAAGCAAAAAAAATTCTCCATTTGTCCATTTTTTTTATAAATAATAAGTATTTACAGGGGGGGGGGGGCGAAGCAAGTTTAGTAAGATAAATTACTTTTTGCTTGTTTATTTTATTTGGTTGGCTATTGGTGATGGGTATTATAATATAAAACCTTTGGTAATTGATGCGGTGGATATCTGATATAGCTTCTTCCACTTTTAATAGCCCCAACATGCCACTTTAATATATTTAAGCCAATTTAATTGGCCGTATATACATTTCTACTTTTCTGCGAGTTACAATTTAAAAATGGATTCAAAACATTTTTGGGAAATTTAATAATATTTAATAATTTTGATCTGAAGTTTCGTGATACAATTGAAGATAGCATAAGCTATTTCTATCAGTGTTCATAAGATTTCTATCAAACAGAGAAATATTGCTTATTTTTCTAATGCTGCTTTTTGAGTTTCAAAGTAAATGTTTGTCAAATGGTCAGTAATGAAAAAGAAAGAGAAAACGGGAAGAAAGAAGAGAAAACGGGTTTCATTTTTATGTTTATTTGTATTGGAAATACGAAACCATATCCGTTAAGAAATTATCATGTAGGAGAAGAAAAGGTTCTGTGAATGTGTGTTGCTTCATTAGCTTTACTCTTGAAACATTTGTTTGGACTTGTATTCGCTTGATATTCTTGTGCTTAACCCGATTAGCTCAAAGCACCGCTTTCAGGATGACTAAGCTGATTCAAAATAACGCCAAACCTTAAGTACTCTCCGTCGTACATTTTCTGAACTCTAAATTAGAAAGGCTCAGTGGAGTTTCTCAAAGAAATTCCACCCATTTAGAGAAGAGTTATTAATCATCAAAGTGTTATTAATTGTTTGGATGTAGGAGTGATGTTCATGATGCACAGAAAATATGTAAGCCATCCCTGACTTCTGATGCCGTTCTTTGACGCAAGAATAATTTGAGCAAATAGATGTTTCATATTTACAGAAGTGAACAGAGTCTTACCGGAAGTATCCAGGATCACTTTTTATTATTATGTTCCGACAAGAGTAGACCGCATATTTTACAAGAAAGCTTGGACTAACACATAGATTGACACCAAAACACTAATCAAATTATTCAAAGGGAGAGTTTTGAATTAACTCCCATGAAGAATACAGTGACGTTTTTTCATTCATTTAATTAAAAAACAATTTTTCAGAACAAAACTTTCACTACAATAAGTTAAAAAAGGAAGTTAAAATGGCTTTCAACAACAAGATAATATCTAATATTGCGGCGCACAAAAACTTGCACCCAGTCTTAACAAATATTTGGACAATGTGTACATCGGTAAGCTGTTGCGAAACCCATATCAGCATTTCAACAGCTAGGACCATCCAAAGTAATATTAACGTTTCGTTATATTTTTTTGGCATTTGATTTAAAGCCTCAACCTTAGAAGGAGTCTTCCGGGATTACAGACATATTTGGTCAGGTTTCAGCAACAACACAGTAATGTAAAAATGAATAATGTAAGACTCTTCTGTAAAAAGCATGTCGACATGCAATATATTAATTTTTACTCCACTGTAACTGAGTCGTTCCCCTTTATTTAAGTGTATTCAGTGAATTTATGAACGAACCACAGGCAGCGCTGGTAGTGTTGCTCTTTTCTGTTGATTATATACATGCAAAGGAATAAGACGTCAGGAAGATGTACTTAATAGCGGCAACTACGTAAAGAAATAAAACATGTACCAGTAAGTTATTTATTATGGATATTTGATGAATTAAATTTTTTTTGAGTGAATGCGAGGCATTATATCTTTATTTTTCGAAAACGCCTCGTATCTGTCTTTAAAATTCATTTACATAATTGAAGTAAAAGCCTTATATGCTCATTTAAAAATTTTCTACGATATATGATTACCATGTCTTACTTTTAATTTAAAATTCAATTACTTGTCTGTTATTCTAAATATGCTTCATTAAAGTTTTGTATGTATTTCTCAAAATATTTATTCCAGATAAATAATACATTATTTACTTACAAAACTGTATTGGCTACTGTTGTCGTGCACGTTCAGCCTGTGTTTTGTAGAGTCATGAGTTTGAGCCTTGATAACACTTTGACCCATCGTGTAGCAGGGCTGATGGATATTAAATCTGTCAAGATATCAAATCCTCCTTTTGGAGTGATGTGGAAATATGGATAAAAAGGTACAAACTCAGATGCTGTTCTCGTCACTCCACCACCAATAATCCTCTTGTTGCTTTTCAGTGCGACGTTATGTATTCATAATAATCTTAAAAGTGTAATATTGATTTCAAAATCTTCAGGAACACTTTAAACTTATGTTTCCAATTATAAGAGAAGTTGAATTATTTGTTACTATATAATAGTTTGTTGCTAAAAGTCTTTTTTTCATGAAGATTGGAGCAAACATTTAAATTAAAAAGTAATGAACAATTTTTTTTAAATTGCAGGCTCTTAAAACGTATATAAACAATAGTTTAATTGTATCAAATATGGAAGAAAAAAACTTTTGGTATTTCATATAAGTGATTTGAAAGATAAATTTCCGAAAAGATAGTATTGTTCATATAAAAAATGAAAGTTTACAAATTGATAGAAATATTTTGTAAAAATACATCATAGAATTAACATTTTTATCTTAACAGCAAAGATAGCCAATCTAGAAAGGTAGCATAGTATTTCGATAACTAATAATTGATTAGAAACTAATAATTGCTTCTTAAATACCAGGTTAGCATATGCTTCATTGTATTAAAATTCCCGATAAAGAGTCTGTTATGAATTTAACTTAAATGTTTTCGACATTTCTATCAATAGTATTATTTCAACATGAATAATTATATTTTGTCATATATTTGTATTTCAAAAGAGCACAAAAATAAACAAAAACTATATATATATTATTAACTCAAAAGTCTATATAAGAATTCGCCCTAATTTGTGAAAGAAGGGCAAAAATTTCCATAGAGAGTATTTGGTTGTATAGAGAGTTGTTTCCTAAATGAAAATTTTAAGATCGATAGAATGGGACTTAAAATTTAAATTACCATTGATAATACTTTAGAATTCCTGAGTTCTTATAGAATTAAATTTTATTACTCAATTTTACATGTATTGTTTGAAATTTCGTTATACTTTCATATTTTTTGCTTCAAATTTAAATGATAGAAAATTAAATTCTTACTTGAATTTTAAAAAAAAGTACATTAAGTATGAATTATGTTTTATATATTCTACGTCCTTTCACAGAATATTAAAGAAAATTTCATTAAGATATTAATAACATAAATTTCTCCTTTTCTCTAGAAGGAAAATTAAAACTCTCTATACAAATGTTTTTAAATTATTAATCAGAGGCAAAACTATTTACATATTTAAATCAAATTTATAATCTTTATTTCGTATAAGCTTCTTTTAACTAATATATATTATAACAATATACAAAGGCGTCAAAAAGATAATGATGATTGGTGATAATGGTAATACTAATAATATGTATAATGAAGGAAACCTACATAAGTTGGCACAGAGATGTGCGAGTGTATATAATAAGGAAAAAAAATTGAAAAAGAACGATTACAAACTATTTTCTTATTCAACGAAACAGTTTGAAAGAAAGTTGGGAATAAGAACAACTCACACACTAGAGAAAAAAATAAAAAGGAAATTGTGCAAGTTAATAAGGTGTGTAGTCACAATTCGACAACCAGGTACGCTGGGCAACGATTATGCGTACTTGATACGGATGAGTGATGGGCTCAAAGAGTTCCAAATGTCACGAAGAGCACTTTTCAGTTCTAGAAAGAATCGTGGGCTTCAAATTCTTCTTGAATATATCACACACATGCTCGATGGAATTTAAATACATGCGAGTGAGAATGTCACGGCTTGGTTGGATATATTCCATTCCAAGGAAGTTGTCAATCAGGCTCGCGCTGTAACAAAGCTTATTATCATCTATAAATATGAAGGCAGGACCGACAACATCTCAAAATAGGTGAACATAAGGCTCAAGAATTCCTCAACTCTATATCTTTTAGCAGTCACAGATCCCGTCTTAAAGGTATTGAGGTATTTTCCTTCATCCAACTTGATGCCTTCCCATATCATAATTTCCACAGCGTTAAAGCAATGTCTTTCCCTAATGCATGAATAAAAACTCTATGTTATCGCGTGAATAAAAACTCTATGTTATCGCCACGTCTTTAGTCTGTCAGAGTAAGTATTTAGATTAAAGTGAGATTCTTCAGAACATCAGCACATTGCTAAAAACTCCATTACTGATGTTCCAAATTCCAGTTAAACAAGCGTGTATATGCCTTAGATGTAAATGGAATACAAATTGCAGGGTGTAAATTCGAAAAGGACTAAAAATCGAAAAAGACAAAATCTCTTGTAAACATTTTGTATGTGAACTCGTACTCTTGTGGCAGCTGTAAGCACTGAAGTCTCTCTTAAACAAATGTCTCTCTGAAATCACTCAGTCATTTCCAGATAATGATCTTGCCCAAAGGTAATGACTCTTGGCCGAGTTCATACAGGTCGTCGTTTAACATTTGCCGCAGTTAGAAGTGTATGCTACAGTTTTGAGATCACACACACTAAGATATATTCTAAACTCGAGACACTACACTTTGTGGTAGTCCTATATTGAGAGTTTTAAGGGTTCTTTTTTTCGTAAACATATCCAGTTCTTGTCTGTGAGTAATAATCAGTTCTATTTAATCCTTAACAACATTCCTTGAATTACATCAGACCTGACATGTCAAGTGAGCCGGTTTATTTGCGTTCCCCTATACGCAAATGTTTTGAGCAAGAAGATATGGAATGAAATTCCTCCTGAAGTCTCATTTTAGAAGCAAATATTTATAGCTTCCATTGTCTATATCTCATTAATGTTAAGTTGTTTCGAAATAAATTTGAATAGTGTTTATTATATATGTCTTTCTTTTCTTAATTTCCTCTCACCTACCCCATTTTAATTTCATGTAAGAAACCCTCATTAAACTACTAAAAGGAAAAATTCATATAAAGTAGCTATAGAAATATTATCAAATCCTTTGCTTTAGCATGAATTTCTTCCTTCCAGATAATAATAATTTAAATTGTCTGCCATTAGTGCTTTGAAAAAGTAATCTATAAAAGTAATCTAAAAAGTAACCTATGAATAAAATTGTGTATAAAACAATACTAGAATCCATATTTGTAAGAAAATAAAAAAATACTTAATTATTGCAAAGGCAATAAAAATTTATTACGGAAGACAAATGAAGAAAAAAAAATCTAAAATGCTTATTCTGTTTTTCGACAGAAAAGTGTGTCGAAATTGTTTATGCAACTACTACTTAGAAAATTACTTCATATCAAAAGTAGTTAACAGCAAAAAATAATTCGAGCAAGAATACTAACGAAGAATATTATAATTTTAACCTAATAAGAAAAAAATATAACAAAAAGAATGCTATAAGCTTTTCAACTTTAACTAATGAAATTTTTGCAATTTCAAAAAACTTTTGATTCACGAGACTTTTTAAAGGAAAAAAAAAAAAAATGGAAAAGAAATAAACTATTCAAAAATGGATTACGAATGAGAATTCAAATATAAATTATTTCTAAAGTATAATAATTCATATTAACTTAACAAAATGAAATTTCTTTAAAATCTCTGAATAGTATAATAACTCTGACCTTGAAATATATCGCAATTAAAAAGTTACAAAATAACTTCCACGACCCATATATCATAATTTAACATAGTTTCAGAATGTAATTCGTAGTAAAAGGAATGTAAACATTTAAAATTCCCCATGTAAATTTAAAATAAAGTTAACTAAAATGTAATCATAGAAAAAGGTATGATAACAAAAGCCCTTCAGTTTGTCTTTATTCCACTTTCTATATTCAAGATGTAAAATTTAAGATCGTAACAAATCTCTATACATGAAACTGATGTTTGGTAAATACCGAGGAATTTATAAGTAAGGAGATGAATTATATGCTTTGCATAACTTAGCAGCTTGGTGACCAAAAGGTGCGAAATTGAACATACATTGAAAAAGTGCAACTTACAAAAATTTTCGACTAATTATCAATTTTCAAGATTCACATTTTTTTTTTTAGATTTTAGAAGTTTTATTTATCACATCATCACTCTCTTTTTATCGTATTAAAAATACTTATGTGGAGGTTTGAGAATTTATCCCAAAAACAGAAGATTGAATAAAAAGTACATAAAATTTCATGAATAAAAATTAGAACTAAAGTGATTTAAATATGTAATTGTTTGTAATTCTTTTTAATTTAAAAGTTTAATTATCTAATCTTATTTTTACTTCCTTAAAATTCTCTCAATATATTTCTATTATCTCTTAAGTAATATGTTTTCTTAAAATTAATATACCATGCTATTTATGAGCTTCTGTTATCAAATTTATAAATTATTGTTTTTAATTATAAAGGTTTTTAACAAATTACCAAGCAGACCTTTCCTTTGTTATGGGAAAAAGAGCTATATCCAATCTAAAGTTTTCAATGTAATCGGGAAATTAAATCAGTAGTTTTCCAGCAGCTATATTTTCGACTGTAAGATAGATTCTACTAATTATTTTCCGTTATTTTATTCTTAACTTACTGTTGTAAACATTTATTTCTGTTATTGGTTTATTGGAAAAATATAATGAAATACTTTGTTGATATTGGAGCCAATCAAAGTGTTTCCTCATGGGATATATACCTTTTGATTCTAAGGTTGAATGCGTAACTCTAGAATTGTGTTGTCTTTTTTTTTTTGGTAATTCTTATCTTTTACCTTTTCGGAATGAAATAAAACAAGTTTTAAGTTATCTGATAGCTTCTCGAAAAAGTGAAAGATTCTAATATGCTTATCTTTAGATTAATTCTAATTATTTTTATTTATTTGTAGTTACCAGCATACAAAAGTTTTTCATTAATAAAAACCTTCATTGAATTACAAATTTCAATCAATATTTTTTTTAATTACGAATTTTCTTCTATTTTCAAACTTACTTAAACTTACGGAGAAGCAATAGCTAAGATTAAAAGATACAAATGTTTGGTTCAGATAAGGTAATTAGTTTTAATATTTTTCTCTTCCTTTTGCTTAAAAGAGTAATTAAAGTCTTAATTAATATTCCTTTATAATCATATCTCAGAAATGCTTATATATATATATATATATATATATATATTACATACCCACAACTCAAAATAAATTTCAATTTCGTGAAATAAATACACTATTTTGGATAATCAAAATTCTTTTCTTCAGCTCAAAATTTTAAATACATTTACTTTTTAAAATACTTAACATTAAATGAAATGGTAGAAATTAATTTCTTTATATTTGGAAATATGTATTATAATCTATGTCTATGTAATTGCAGTAAAATATAGCTGAAGCAACTGCAAAGAGGTTGTTCATGTAAAAGTATTAAAACTGTAATTTTTCTAAAGTAAAAGTTTTAAAGAGAAATATAAAATCACAACTAATTTTTGTATGGATGTCTATCACTTAAAAATGGTGAAAAGGTATATTAAATTTGACTGTTTTTTAGGGATTTTCCTTTCTTTAAGGCTTAAGAATATTGTGAAAATTATAATTAATATGTGAGACCAGATTCAAAAACTTAATATTTTTTTTGAAAAAATGGGAAAGTCACGTATTATTTTTTAATTTCCATTCCCTTCAGCATAAGCTTTTCATGTACGCAGAACCATATATTTATTATACGTCTATAAAAGCAGTGTAAAACATTCACTTAACGAGTAGACATTTAACTTTTTTGCGAATTTTCAGTCGCAAAAGTTTATCAATTCCAGAAATGTTTTCATGGACTGAAAGCTCACTAGAAAACGAATTTTATTCTGACGATTCACATATACTCGTACCTACACATTCATCTTTCACTGCTACATAAAAAATTTCTAAGCCTGTATGTAACAGCAAAAAAAAAAAAAAAAAAAAAAAAAAAAAAAAAAAAATTCTTCACTTTTTCTGAGCGATAAACCTCACCACATTTATCTAATGATACCTGCGGGATAAACGAAGCCACTTAAAGCTCAAACAGAGAATTAATCAGGGTGAGTTGGGGAAAAAATACTAACTCTTCAGGTCCATACTCGAGAAATGTTATTTCTCATGAAGGCTGATAAAATTCAAAATGATAAATGCGGTTTCAAAAATACCTCTTCAAAACCCTTCCTCAGTATTTTTATTCACTTAGAAAATCCTTTAATATAAGATAGGTTTCACAGCGAACGCTATAAATTAACGGAAAATGTAAAGTACGCTGAAGAGTAAAAGAAGAGTGTTCATTGCAATATTAAAGAAGGCTAGTGTTAGAAACAAATTTATAAGATATTGTACTGTAGGAATTTAATATCATTGTCAATTTTATTCACGAGATTGGCAGGTTAGTAAAATTCAGTAGCCATCTTTTATTTTTGCTTAGTATGTTCCTGTATAGTGTATGAGTTATAATAGAAGAAATGCACATATTTATATTTAATTATATTAAATATGATTGTCTTTTAAAGAAATATTTTATAATATTTTTAAAACTACTTCCTACTTTTCGGAAAAGGATTAAAGGTATTCAATTTAATATTCTTGGGAAAATGTTACAATCATTTAATGAAAACTTCTTTCTTTCATCATTCTATTAAAAATGCATGAAGGATAAGGTCAAAATATGCATAATTTAATATTTATGTTAAATTGAACGTGTAGGTTATTCTAAAATTAACTAATTAATTTCAGGTATCATTGAGAAATAAATTGTCTTTTAAATATATTCAGATATAAATGAACTAAAATGTTCTATGCAAAGTTTTGCAAAATGACAGATTATTATAAATAATTTTTATCCAGCATATTTGTAATGCTTACGTAATCAAAATATTGCTTTAAACATTTATTAATAATTATGTAAGACAGACATTAGTGGGAAGAAAAACTAATTTTTTAAAAATTAATTATGAATACTTCGCATTCTATCAAAAGTCAAATATGGTTGCTGATTGACAATTCAACAACGATTTTATAAAATCGTTGTTGAATTGTCATTTTATTCCTTTAAATACATTCACAATTATTTAGAATGAGAAAAATAATCAAAAATATCAATACCATCCAGAGGGTAATAAAACTTTTATATTTTCATCTCAATAACAAATGATATAATTTACGAATCAAGCGAAATGTCTTCATACAGAAAAGTTTCGTAAATTATTTCAACAAAAGAAGGGCTAATAGTACCCCTTAGGACGAAGAATATTTAAAACAGAAACTGTGACTGAGTGTGCCAGGAAAGCGTTAAGGAACAAAACAAATAAACAAATAAACTAAAGAACTGTTAATATCTTAAATCGAAAAATGCTTTTCAAATCATAGAAAAATAATTCGTAATTAATGCTCTAAGCTAGGCCCAAGGTGGACAAGGATAGTTATCAATCAATAACAGCTAACAAATGAAAGATGTGAATCTTCCATAAAATCTACAAAAGTTCAGTAGACCAAAGAATTAAATAAAAGGTGAATATCCCAGTTTTATTATTCTAGAAATTTACTATTCATTAACTGCCTGTCACATTTTGTTATGAGCAGATCATGAAATATATATAAAAAAAGGCTTTCTACAAAATATATTTTACACTGGATTGCTTAGACATTCTGATATGAGAGGATAAAGATCTTGCAACTAAATATCACTCAGATGTACTTTGAAACTAATTTATTGGTGTTTATAAGGGACATGCCTGTGACAGTTTATTTGAATTCAAATACCTGGTGACTCAAATAAAACTTACCTTTATCCAGCATCCTGAAGCAAGCTTTATACAAATTATGTTACTGAAAAGTAGGGAAAGGCATATTGAGATAACAAGAATGTTTCCCTGTACGAGTTAAACTATATTTCAGAATCACTATTAGATAATGTATATTAGCTTTATACAGAACATAACAAACGATTAGACGATTTACTAGTATCATATTGATAAAATATGTCTAATATATTACCAAATACTATCTACTATAATCTAGAAGCATAAAATCACATCATTTGCGACTAAGAGCAGCGTATAATATCAAATTCTACTAATTTTGTTTGCTTTCCTGTTCTTATGGTCGAAGAAAAAAGGAAAAAAAATCAGAATAGGCAAATTCTTTGAAGTAGCTCAACAACCAGATATTGCTAAGATTCAAGTCTAGGGATCTGAGATCAAGTTGTAGGAAAAAGACGGGTGATGATTCTGTTGTCAGTAAAATGGTGGAGTAGCGCATATTCTATTAAATTTAGGATGAGTAAAGCAGTGCCATCCAGCACATACACTGTTGTTGAAACCTACTGGCTCTCCAGGGGAACCAAATGACGAAAAGCATCGTTGGCCAATCTCCAATCTTAAAACAGTTTAACACATCATATGCATCGTATTTCACGGCATACACTGCATTCAATCGTTTAACTAACGATTTTATGCTTCCAGATAATAGTAAACAATTATTTTTGCATCATATTTACCGAACATGTTTTATCAACATGTGTTTGAAGCCTTGTAAATGTTGTAGCTGTTTATTATGTTCTATACTAACTTATCATACACCATATAGTGGTGATGTTAAGAATTAAATTTTCTGCACCAGATAACATCTCAAAAATGTCATTCCTAATTTTCAGGACATTCAGCTAATAGTTTCAGATTCAGATTGCTAACATACAATATTAATTTGGGACATATGGTATCTTCGTAGAGAGTGAGAAAAATATATTTCCATAAAAATGAGACCTCATTCTGACTAGCAATATTGTGGAAAAATAATGGATCTTTTTTTTGTAGCATTTGCCTAGAAAATTGTTTAGATATAACTATAGTTGGTTAAGATACTTTATTTTACTATTATAATGGCTGCATATGTGTCCCATGTACAGTATTCTCGACCACACTACAACATACATCTATTTCGGTTGCCACCTCTCTGGTAATTATAGAAAGATCTGCTGAAAATCGCATATAAACACGCGCTACAGTTTTCTACGACCACAGAGGTCAACTACTTTTCACATTTCTTTCAGATGTGATGAAAGGGTTGCTTTCATATAGTATTCTGACAACGTTAGTGAAATCAGAATAACTTGAAAAACTACTTATAGCTAATTTATTCTATTGTTATCTTTATACTTCATGTTCAGTTCTACTTACTTGACTATAACATTATATACACGTAGATTGATTCATCATATGTGTAATAAGTCTTAGCTCTTCACGGTGTTGTTTATTGATGATGTTATCATGATAATAACCTGAAATGTAGAGCAAATGATGCTTTAAAAGAATAACGGCTGTTGTGTTAGGATCTCTATCAGAAAAAGACCTACCTAGATGGGACGTTTTATTCATGAATTGAGCTTTAAAATGAATCTTTGAAAACTCTACACATTGAAGACCAGTTCTTCCTTACCTGTCACTTCAACATTCAATTTAACAAAAATGGAACGAAAACTTCCCTTTAATGGGCATACCGTCATCACCCAATACATTCGACATGCCAGATTTCGTGCGTCAGAACCATTCTATCTTTGCACTATGACATCACGCACAAGCAAGTACAACAGAAACACATACACATACAAACAAACCCACACGCTCATACTTCCTTTTATCAATATAGATGTCAGATGTAGTTGCCAAATGTTTTCTTTACAAAAGGAATTTACATATGATGTTCTTTTGAATATTTTTCTAATACACGTCGTGTTGAGCTATTTAAGATTTCTTTAATTTTTATTTTCCTATAGTTAAAAATTCAACTAGGATATTTACCTGTTATGCCTTTTTTAGCATTCTGAGTGGAATTAGTCTTAAACTCAATTATAAATATTCTTCATTTTATCGGTACTTCGAACTCTTTTAATTTACTAAAAGATTTTACGAATATGTGTCTATTTACTAAAAATTGGACTGACTGACATTTATTGTAAAGTGCTAATTCTTTCCATATAATAGTAATTTAACTGTTAAACTTAAATTTTGAAACTATTTTAAAAAAACATTTGAAGAATAATTTTTTATCCAAAATGCATTAAGATGATATAATATGAAATGTTTAATAAGGAAACATTAATTAAAAAATAAAACTTAGCTATCTCATTCAATACGTATGTAACTATCTATCGCAGTTTTAAACTCACACGAATGTCCATTAACTAGTCTGAATAAATTGAAACTTAAAACATATTTCTATGTCGTGATTTAATTTTGACCTCAAGTCTACATTGTTTGTGCATAAAATAATTTATAATCACAAAGACTCATAATTACACAATAATCCGGAGCATCTGGAATAACAAATTACTCAAAGAGAAGACCACCATTAGGTGAATTTTGCAAATTTGTTAAAAGAAATATAATTAAAGTTAGCAGTTTCATAACTGAAATTGACACGCCTGAGAGAATATGATAAGTGGTGTTCCGCCATAGACACCTGTAAATTAAGATGCGTTATATATTGTGTGTTTAAATTAATTTAAGTGGTTTTTTACTGATAACCAGTTATGTTAGTTTTTAGAAATGACCAGTTGTTGATCTTTTATTTTCTAATGTATAAGAAGTTAGTTAGGGGATTATCGATTGGTTAACACCTACAGACTGTAGAAAATCAGTTTCGAAATCCACTCATTAATTTAGATATAATGATATTAATGTCATATATTAATTTAGGTCTAAGTCATCTTTATATCCATTCCAATATTTTAAACAGACGAATTAAAATAATATCATATCTTAAGTGACATTATTTATGTTTTATGTTTGTACCGTTGGGTCATTCGCGATTTTCGCTTCATCTACCTTGGAGATTTTTAATGAGCTTGATAACAATGATAATAATTTCTTCTCAACTAAAATGAAACGTGATTATATGAATTAAATGCAGCTATAAAGAAAGTGAAGTGATTCAGATATAATGATATATAAGTAAGAAGAAATTGAGAAGATATATAGTGAGTAGCGAATGTTATTATTCGGAGCAAATGGTAACTGTTAATTAAAGAATTGTAGTGATCATAAAAACTGGACATAAAATTTAACAAGGGCTATCAGGTGATTAGAACAGAAGCCTTGGTAAGATAACCTATTCTCAATTATAATTAGAATTGTTAGCTATAAGTAAAAACCGAAGAGATCCTTTTAAATTCTAGGTATCGATAATGAATAGTTTTGCTTATTTTGTCTCAAGTTTCTTATATTGTTTTCTTGTCATATAAAATTTAATATATCAAACCAAATTACAGCTCCAAGGCAAAGAAATAACGGACAACCATTACATGTTTTGATTTAGAAGCTGGGGCTTTGCTTTTAGTAATTAAAATTTTAACATACAAAAGCGAAAAATTAAGTGTTCTTAAATTTACAATACAATCAGATTACAATTTTTCAATATTTTTATAATGTTCTTATTACAGACAAATTTATTGTAAAAATTTACTCAAAAATTCATTAATCATTCAGAGACTTTTTCCATTTCTCCCTATATAGTGAGCTTAAATTAATTATTTCGTTTTTTCAAAGATAAGTTAGACTTATTTCGATATATTCTTTTTATTAAATAGAAAATAATTAAATTAAAACAGTTATATTAATTTTACTTAATTAAACATTTATTAAAATTATAATCTTACAATTAATGTGAATAAAGCATTAAATTGTTTCTAAATTTCTTTATTATCCTTTTTCAATTTCAAGAAGTTTCACTTAAAAATAATAATTTAATTACGTGTCATTACGAAAAATACTTTGGAATGATAACACATCCGCTAAATCAGTATTCAGAGTTAAATAACACTCTTGATATGTTTTTTGAAAAATAAAATACGTACTATTAATTTTTACTGTTATTTTT
Organism: Nephila pilipes; assembly: GCA_019974015.1. Classification (NCBI taxonomy): domain Eukaryota; kingdom Metazoa; phylum Arthropoda; class Arachnida; order Araneae; family Nephilidae; genus Nephila; species Nephila pilipes. The sequence continues at coordinate 37,485 of BMAW01128288.1, read as the reverse complement.
GTCATAGACATAATCCGTATTTAAGAAAAATGGAAAAAGAAATGGAATAAAAATCGGAAAAGATATTTTTTTTATATTCGAGATAAGTAAAAGGCATCTGTAAAACAGCACAGGAAAAACTTTTTAATATAAAATATGGAATACAACAAATTTTCTTAAAAAATAGGTTCTTAAATATTATGTTTTTTTTTATGAAAAATTGTGAACTCTGAAGTTTCAACAATGGAAAAGAAAATTTGACTGATTGCTTAGGAAAATTCTAATGTTAACAACAAATACTCTTAACAGAAATACACTTTTCGTGAAGCAATTTTCTTCTGAGAAAAGAAACAACTAAGTATTTTAATCTTTATTAAAAATCATTTTACCAAAATAAATGCACCCAATTTTTCTTACTTACGTTCACGTAGTAATCTTACTTTTTTCTGAAGTGAGAAGTTTTAATTTAAAAAAAGGAAGTAATTTTATACAATCAATAATGTTGTACATGTATGTATTAATTTAGACAGAATAAAATGTGCTTTATCATTAAAAAGAAATACCTTGAACAAACAGTTTCATTAATCATATTAGGTTCTTTAGGTTCTTAGGTTTTTATATTCTTAGTCTAGAATAGAATAAAATCATTAAACATAAAATAAATTGCTGTATTACCTACGCAATTATTATTTTAATTAGACGGTAATTTTTAATAGAATGGTAATTATTTCATGAATAAATTGAATAATTGATGAAATTATTATTATTGGATTAGTTATTATATGATAATAAATTTCACACTTTTAATTTTATCATTTTAGTTTCAAATAAATTTACTATAATGCGCAAAATTATTTATCACTATCTTTTTCTCTAATATGTTTGCTTCATTTTTTCATTTTTTTATTTCTTATAATATAAAGTAAAATTATTTCGGTACAAAACTCTGGGGAAATAATTTCAAATTAATTTTTTAAATCTACAATCAAAATGAATTTCGCAATGTCTAAATGTTCAAAATTTAATTCTAAATACCTTTCTTAATACTTGATGCAATTTACCAATATTTAAAGCTGCTAAGACATGACAGTTTGTTTTATAAATGATTAAGTTAGATTATTTCAATTTATCTTAATTAATTTATCTTAAGAATTTTTTATTGAGTGTATGTTGATATTTTTGGTAAACAAAATTGATTAAAGACTCACTCATTAGATTATTCGGAAAGAGACATTTAGCTGTACATATCAGTTTTTTTCTTTCAAAAATTTAATATATGTTAAAATGTGTAAAACTTATAAAAAAATTACTTAAACTATGTTTTAACTGTTGAATTTTTTAATGTATTGGAAAAGCTTCGCGTTTACAATCTACATTGTAAAAATAATGTATCACAAATTACGAGAATAATGTTAAAATTAATTCATTGTCTATATAAATTTCTTTATTGTTATTAAAAATAATTCACATACTTTTCATCCTTTTCCGTTATTTCTTTGTCCTAGAAGAAATAATCTTTTTGTCAGTTGAAACTCATCCTTATCGAGAAGATTGTTTTGGTATTATCTTTGAAAATAAATGGATAAAATTATTAGTTTAATCCTATATTTGTGAAATGAAAATATGCTTAAAACATTTTTGCCAACAAATAAACGTTTTAATAACTCGAATATAATTCCTTATTCTTATTTATTAGATACAATAAATGTAGCTAACAGGCTTTGAATAATAATGTTAAAATACAATTGTAAAAATCAATTAAGTTTTTTGAAAAGTATTCATTTATTTATTTTCTCCATAATAAATAAGAATACAATTAAATAATACGAAGAAATACATTGAAAATAAATTTATCTTTAAAGAACCTTTAACTGTCTCATTTTATTTTAATAGACGAATACAAAACAATGTAATAGTAATTTCTTATATTAAGAAGAAAATAAACATGTATAAAATTATAATAATAACATTAATAATTTTAATGTACTATTATACTGTCAAACCAAAAAGAATAATTTCATCCCTACCAATGCCCTTATTAAAGATATATATCACGATTTCAGTTAATAATCATCTTTGTTAGTTCCGAAACATATTTAGGGAAGAGTAATATCTGTACAAAAACATATTATTGGAGTAAGAACTATGGGAACAAAAAGGAAAACAAAATAGTCGAATGAATGAGATAATTGCCAATTTGGAATCTTTTGTCTTCCGAGAAACATTTTTATTTTCATTTATTGCAATAGTTTTCTAGACTGTGATAAAAGAACAAAGAATACATTAATGAAAATAAAAAAATTCTTTCCATTCATATGATTTTAAGCTTGCTATATGCAGATTAATAATAAATTATTAATATACATTATTAATTTTCAAATTTATTCTTAATCTAACTAAAATATATTTATTGAATTAGAAAATAGATATCCTTAATAAGTAACTAAATTTTATTGTTAGGTTCACTTTTTCTTCTAGATACTTTTTTTGCTTAATATATATACATTAGATTAAATAATGCAGTTAAATGATTTTGATAATTCTAATATCATTTTGAAGTATTTTATTGAAGGAAATGTTTCAGCATTGTATAATGTTAATAAAACAAATAATGAAATAATGGAGTGGATAAGCTCACAAATAATTAAGCTTGCAATGTATTATGTTATTTACCGGCTAATTGCCATAAACACTTCTGAATAAGTTTAGTAAGGGCTTAATTTCAGAGAAAGAAACATATGGTCTTGAATGTAAAATGTTCCTTTCTCGGATAAAAAATTAGTATCATCCTTCTATTTTGCATTAATATTGTATGAAACCATCTATGGTTTTAATGATAGCGGATATTCTTCCAGACGCAGAATCTACAAGTTACTGAAACTGTTTAGAAAGAATAACAGCCCATGCTGATGAAATGAGAATTTTGAAATCTCTCAGATTAGCATAGGCGGTTATCAGAACCTTTAACATGCATTTAAACCAAAGGGCTCCCAATTCCTATTCGAAAAAGATCAAGTGACTAAAGGGGTCACTGAAGTGATTAAATCACTGAATCATGTTTCTGAAATCAGTCTGAAACAATTTTAGTCCAGGGTGTGATATAATATCCTAAAGAAAATTGACAGGATTGTTAGGAAACGTTATGGCCATTAGGCCATAAACGGGTGTATATAGTCAGCTACGATGTGGAAGTAGATGCTGACATTTATATATTTTTCTATGGAACTAAGTGACTAAGAGTATACAAAATGAACTTTCCCCAGATCATGATACCATATCACTCCTTGAAAATTGGTCATGTAGCATACAGTATCCAGGGCTTCGTGTTTCATGAGCCACACACGGACCCTACTATCTACGTCATGAAAAAGAAATCAGACCAGACAAACTTCTATTAATTAAAAATCAAATTTCCAGGTATAGTATCAATTCTTTAGAACTGAGGCTACAGCTTTCATAACACATTTTGTGTAATTTTAATGGTCTAGATGGCACAAATAATGATTGTCTAATCTTTATCTTCTGTTTTAGCAAAAACTTTGAATATTATGAAAGCATTGTTAGTGAAATAGTTAAATATTTTATTTCTTCTTTAAAATCATAAACCTGAAAGTGAAACTGGAAAAGTCTGAAAAACATTGACATTTTTTTAACTAAAAGCCGCCACTGACAGTTTAATTCCCATTCCCGAAAATTAAAAACACTAAAATTTTAGTCAATTTTATTAGTAGCTAATTCGATATATATTCGATATTATAAAAAAGGGTTTAATATCTTTTTTTTAGACACAGTGCTAAATGTAATTCTCACTCTTTTTGAAAAACACTTAATGATTAAATACATTTAAAAATAAAGTTTCATTTAAATGCAATATTTCAACATTTGTGATGTATATTTTAATGAACATTGAGGAATAAAAGGGCTTTACAACGAACAACTTAAATTTTCTACATAAAAATACATAGATAAAATGGAAGTGTTGAGACAAAAATGTATGAAATAAATATGAATGAGAAATTGTTTTCTTAATCTTCGTTATGAAGTGCTTCTAAATGAAAATAGTTATTAGAATTGTTTGTAACAGTAGCCACATAAAGTAAAATTTACCAATGTTAATGTAGAATTTAGCATTCAATTTTCTTACAGATGCCAAGTGTTTTCTAGCAGACATGAAAATCATAAAAGGTACCACAGCCAAATTCAAATAGTTCTCTAAGATTCCAATTATTTTCAGCTTGAAATTTTGTAACAGTGAACAGGTGATAGTTACAGTTATAAAAGGAATTGTTGGGTATTGGTTTATACATTGAATTCCAAAAGGTTAAGTACAAACACTTTTTGACACTCAGAAGAATAAAAATAAAGGTAAAACATATGTCTTATATGATACCCACCACTAATTGCTTAAAAACTGGCTCAGTATAGAACAAACCAATTATGAAACTTATATGGAATTTTTCGTAGTCTTGTGGATCTTCAGTTGATACAACTAAGATATTGTTCGTTTCATTAAGATAGCGGGAATTCATAAGGACAGAAATGGGTTATCACAAGTTGTATTGATAGATGTTTTAATGTGTCACCTATTGGGGTCCAAAGACTCTAGTATCAATGGGAATCTGAAAACTCAGAATTAAGTAGACGTGCTCAAGGTCAGCCATGTATTAAAATCCTCACACCAGATTTCTTTATATGTCTTTCGTCTCGAAGGAAGATTAACATTTATGTGCCTCTGTTCATTTTCAATTATTGCTATTGCGTTACAGCAATGATCCCAATATCTGCCGCTATGGTAATCAATTGTTTTCGTCATCAAAAATTATGTACAAGATGATCTCTTGTGCAGGTTGCTTTGAATCTTGGTTCCTTTACTTGGACCAGATAGCAATGGACTTCTGTTTCCTTCGCACTTTGAAGAATGAGTCAGATAGTGCATTGATCCAAAGATAACAAGGCACCAGATACTATCAATATGATGTTGATGAAAGAAACTGTTATAGCGGAGATCGAGTCATGTTTTCGGCTGGAATCTCTCTATGAGGTCATATTGGCCTTCATGTGTTCTATTGAGGAACTATGAACTGTTGTGTGTGAAACATCGAGATAAAACTTTGTTCCATATGTCTCAGTATATGCTAGTGCTATTGGAATGGAATACATATAAATGAATAATAATAGCTGAAGTTAAATAAGTTACATATAAATGAATAATAATAGCTGATGATGCATGCTTTTTGTTTCAAAATTTGGAAGGAATTAAATGGATAGCTTAATTTCTGGACCATAATTCAGAATAGCATCAGTTGGGAATCCTCCATTGACACTTGGTTGTTCCCTTGGTTGTCCTCCTCCATTGTCATAAAACGAGCTGGTACCAGAATAAATACATACATGGTGTTTATTTTTATTACATATAAAACAATTTATTTGATAGAATAAAAAAATAATGCAGCCAATTTATTACATGCGAGGACCATCCCTCATTTAAATCTATTTAATTAATATTTAAAGAAAATTTCGTGTTTCTATTTGTAATCAAACAGTTAACTTGTGACAAAAGAATGTAAATATGTTTTATAACTCATACTTTATGAAACCTTCATGAAGCATTGATTAAATATAATTATTTAACGTCCTTTTGTTCCAACTTTCCCGTTTTTAGGCAAATTAGTCCTGAAATTAAACATTAAAGACTAGTTGTAATTTAACTTTTTTTGGTGTTCAGTATATTTAAACTTTTATCTTTACTTAAATCGAAAAGACTTTTGATTTTCTACCTAAAAGTTCTAAAAAAAATTTTTGTTTGAAAATAATTAGACCTTCTTTATAAACGTTGGAAGAATCGTTTCATGGCAACCTGAGATAAAAGCTTTCGTGAAACCTTTTCCTAATCTGACTCACTAGCCTACTAAGGGTTTAGTTTTAAATTCTGGGCAGAATAACTTTATAAAATGTAATATGAACTTTTAAACCGTGGCTTAAGAATTCCTTAAAGTCAGCGAAAGGACTTAAAAGGTCTTTTATGGACTATTCACTTGCATTAGCTTTTAAAAGCAGAATTTCAATTTAAACTAATAAAAGGCATTGGGGAAAACTTTTGAAGAGTTTATTTTCTTAAAAACTATTAAAATATGAGATGTGTATATTTAGTTTTATTAGCTTTTTGGTAATATTTTGAATGTCAAATAAGAGTTAAGATTTTAAATAAGGGTATCCAAAACTGATGATATACCATTTAAATTAATTAACGAAATGGCTCTCGAAATAATGAACTGTAAAAGGAACGAGTTGTTGAAACTGTTTGAAATTTTACCTTGTTTTGAATAGACTATTTCGCTCTAGGTTTCTTAAAACACTGCACTTACATACGAATTATTAATTAAAATGATTATTTTAGTAATTAAATGATAGCTCCGACTCTTAGATCGAAGTGAACGAAATAATTAAGCAAATTAAATAACTCGTTGAAAGATATGTGAGGTACAGTAAAGTAATTTGAGAATAAAGCTAATATATAATGATCTCCAAATCTTAAGTTGATATTCACTATATATCCGTCATCAAAAATAGTTAGATGATAAAACAATATTTAGAGCTCCATCATATTTAATATGAATAATATTTGAGCAGCATAAAAATAAATGTAAAATAAAGTTTAAGAAATAATTATTAAATGTTGAAAGTGCGTTATGTACACCTAATTAAATCCATTTAAATGAATGAATGTTCATGGGCAAAGTAATTAGGTTTTAATTGAGAAAGAAAACATTTTTTTCCATTTTCTGATTAGCTTAAAAATATTGCTAATATTTTTCAGAATTTTTAAATATGTGATTAATAACATTAAGTTTAATAGCAGTGCCTTTAGAACTTAGAGAATTTAAGAAACATGAATGTTTAAAAATATAATGTAGATAATAATTTCCTTCTTTCATTTTTTAAGTATTTATTAGAAAAAAGAATGGAACAATAAAACATATTCAAAATTAGGATGCAAAAAAGTAAATCAGTTTTCTAATAATTAAATAAACTCATTCATAAAATAAGTAGTCTGGAGCGAATTTCGCGTGTTGTAGGGCTTACTGTCCATTAACTGTTGATCTACACGAAATCATGAACGTATTGAAGTCGAATATGAATTCGAATATTCCTAAAAACGAAGTAATCTATCACCTGCGCTTCAGAGAAACACTTATAAATAAAATATATGTCTATTTGAAAAGCATACACGCAATGCAATACCATCCAAATATGATAGAATGGAAGTTAGTACCGTCAGAACTATTACACTCTGAAAATTGAAAGGAAAATATATGTGGTCACATGAGAAATTGCATTTAATGATATAAAGTTTCTACAGTTAAATAATGATAGCAGTTAGAAAGAAATCATAGATAAGTCTGTAAACTTCCTTACGGGAAACATTTTTTTCCCTTCATCCTTGTATTAATTTATATAACATTACGTGTTAAAATAATTAGTTCATTGATTTTATGTTTATATGAATCTTGGCCTATAGATACATTTTTTTATTATTCTTCATGATATATTACAAAGTATTTTATTTATTTTGGAAGGATTTCCTTCTTTGTTTATAAGTTATAAAATTTATTGCTCTGTTTTTTCATTAAATTTATTATGACCTAGAATGATAGCAATATAGAAATGGGCTATTTTGATTTCTTCTTTTAATTACCTTGGAAACTCTTCATAATTCAATATTTCCAAAGTAACAGTGTTGGTTCAACTAAATGAAACATGATTGAGCAAAATAGTTTTGTGTTAATAAAGTAATAATAAGCTTAATAGCAGGAATGAGAAGTAATTGATTTGGAGTGGAATATATTTGCATAGTTTCGATACATAATTTGATATTGTAAGAATATAGATTCGACTTTGCTTGGATGAAGCTGAAGATATTTTGTCTAGAACTGAAGAATCTGGATAAGTTTGATATTTCATATTTACATAAATGTAAATTTGAAATATCAAACTTACTATTAACTGGTAACTGGCTTACTATAAACTATGAACTGGTAGAGGCAATTTCTCTCTCTAAAATAGCATTGTGTTTTGAAATTGTATTGGCTGTTTTATTTCAGGTAATATATCAGTTATTAGACTTTAAGTTGTAATTTAAGATGATGGAAGAGAATAGAAATAGGAAGTCACTAGAGTAATAATAGTAATCTTAGTGATACTCACTTCTAATGAGTTTAGATAGCAAGAATCATTTGCTTTTAAATCAAAACTTTAAATTAAAGAAATAATTGGCATGTTATGAAAAGATATTTAGCAAATATTATAGTTTTTAACAGTTAGAAAAGTATTTTACACACTATATTTTGAAAATAAAAGAATTAGGGATAATTCTTATTGTATATATTTTATTTTATTTAAGTTAAATGTAAACAGTGTTTTACTCTTTTTTTTTTAATAATGCTCTAATTATGTTGCTTAGATATATTAGAAAAATAATTTTTAATATTCGCAAAGGATTTTTAGCTTCTTCTTTAATTTATATCGCGCAAGAAATGAACAATGAATTAATATAACAAAACCCTTATAATTAACGATAAAGAATGATAAAAAAAAATCCTCTAATTCTCTTATTCCTAGTACCTTATTCATTAATATTATAACATCTTAGCTATCATTGGAATTTAAATATAACATCCTAATCAATTAATTACAGAGTGTTTTGAAACTCATAGGTAAAGATTTAAGGTATGATTCAAAACACCTAAACAAGCAATTTTCATCACACAATGCATAGGTGGAGAAGAAGCTGTGCATCGCTAAGTTGTACCGTAATGGAAATAATAAAACGCCCGTTTTCTGACACATTGCCATTTCTACCGTGTGTTTTAGGATCTATTACTATAATTAGGAATCTATCTAAAATCTATGGTAGAAAATGACGATGCGTAAGAAAACTCGCGCTTTATGCTTTCGATTACAACACCGCTTAGCGGTTCATCAATTGTTCTCCCTCTATGCAATTGTATTGTGAAAATTGCTTGGTTATATGTTTTCTAATAACCCTTAAATGTTTGTTCGTGAGTTTCGAAACACCCTCTATAACAGTGATTTCATAAAAGTATTCTAAAATTAAAAAAAAGAAATTTTTAACATGCATGCGAATATAATACAATTCTGTTTAAAAATAATATATTTGTTGTGTACTTGAACTTAATACATTTTTAGTGAACATGAAAAGAATACAAATATTTAATTAAAAATATATTGTTGTCTTTTGGATATCAGCACTCAAAACCACAGTTGACAGCATAACAAAGAAGAAAATATGTTGAACACCACTAAGAAATAGATCGAAAAAATTTGCATGACATTGTATCAAATGAGAAATTGTATTAAAATGATAAACAAGATATTTATATCAAGAATGAAATCAAACTTGGGAAAATGTGGAATTATTTCGAGGGTTGTATAACACTCAAGAATTCTTTTTTTGCTATTAATAAAAATATTGAACATGGTAATTTCTTCTGAATAGCTTTTGTTAAGTACAAGAGGAAAAAAACATGGACTGCGGTAACTTTGTGGTTATGATCGTAGACTCGCGGCAGGCAGTTTTCATCAAGTGGTGGGATCAAGCCCTGACGCCACTAAAAACTGGCTGATGCACGTTAAATCTCTCCCATTGGCATGATGTGGAATTTAGGAAAGGGAGGTTCCAGCTCAGGTGTCATCTTCGTCACTTTACAGATGTTCAGCATAATGAGAATAACTCTCTTGTTGCTTGTAATATTATGGAAACAAAACCAATCAATGAATCAAGATAAACTATATACTTTCACGACGAAAATATCTGAAAAAAGAGAGTTATATGAAGGACATAAATCAGATATTGTATTAACTTTCATCGGGTTTTTCAAACTATTCAGAATTATTGAATGAATATCTGTGCATTAAATTTATTATAATTCATTAAATACTTGATGCGCAAATAATTAAATCAAAGTTTAAAAATACACTACCGAAAGTCTTAAATTTCTCCCATTAACTTTGCGTTATTTTAGAAGAAAAGGATGACTTTGTTTTTTAATGCTTATCACTCATTGAGACTAAGGTTTATGTAAAAGTTTAGTTCCGACCTCAACTACAAGTGCAACTTTTCTTTTTAAAAATTGAAAGGGGGGTGGGAAAGAGAAATATTTAAAAAAAATAATAATAATAAAGAATTTTTAATAGGTGTTTTGAAAAAAAGTCCCATACCCCTTCATTTATATTAACAGGTGTTTTAATTTTTTCCTTTCATGCAGATTGTATAGAAAAATGTTACATTTATCTGACTAGTTAAAATGAAATGAATGCTATACTCCTCGAGATATATTTCTTCTACAGCAAAAGTTTTATTTCCTTTAACTCTCAACATTATAGTTATAGTCTTATAATCAAACATTCAAATGTTTTAAAGATTAATTAGACTGAAAGTCTTTATTATGGAATTTAGGAAAAAAACTAAGTTTTTTAAATCAAAACTCTTTTTTGGAATTTAGGAAAAAAACTAAGTTTTTTAAATCAAAACTCTTTTTTAAAACCGATAATTTATTTGAAGGTTTTCAATAGAACGATGTTTACTAAGCATTCAATTGAGCAAAATGTAGCCTTGTAAGAGCTTCGAAAGTTTTAGAGACTATACAATTTCCATGTTTTAATTTTAAGCGGAATAATATATAAAAGTAAATTCAATTCGAAATTTAGACATTTCTTTAGTAAAAATGCAAATCAGATAACTTAAGTCATTTATTTTTAGTTGACATTCTCAAAATATTTACTTACTTATATTAAAGTACATTATGTTTCAAGAGACATTTAAAGATATCTTTAGTCAAATAGGGGATTTTATAAGGGAGGTGTACCGTTTGAAGATAATTTATTGTTATTCAGAAAATAGGTAAATTCTGATTTTTAAGTTTAAAATATTTAATGTGATTATGTATAGCTATTATACAAAAATATGTGACAGGAGATACCAAGACGCCCGTCTGGACCGGGAACCAAGCAGGGACTGACGCTCTTTGAGGACCGTCGACCTCTAACGGCTTCTCGTCGGCGAATATCCCCAATCTTCACAAGCTGCCGAAATAGCTACGATCCCCCAACTGTTGACATCTTGGAGATCAGGTGTCTCTCGGGCAGTCCAGATGCATGAGTTTCAAAGTTGGTAGCTCGACCAACAAACATTAAAGAAGGCCGAGGAAAGTGGATATGTCACAGACGTTACAGAGGACTTCATTTTCGTATATCGTAAGGTATTGGAACAGTTGGCGAGCTTCGCGCCTGCCGCACAACTCTTCGCTCTCTACTTGTAATCTGTGTAGCTCTTTGTAAACCTGTTTTTCTTAATATATAACTTTCTAGGACCCAATTCCGTCACCAACATGAAATTGTATCATCTACGTGACCCATAGTTCGATGGAATGACGATTCACCTTCATGCAGTCTTATGATGCGACTCTTTACAAAGTCATTCTTAGCTTTTAAACTATAAAATAAGCCCTAAAATTCTGGTTAGAATCAAATTTGTGACGAAGCGGCTGATACTTTAATCATTTGCAAATCTATTAATAAAGAAACACTTCCTTGACTTGCCCTTTCATATCTTGCTTCCTTATGGATGAACCCTTTTTTGACGATGATTATACATTACTTAATGTTATTTTTTATATTCTTTTAAAGAGCTTTGTTTTAACATACAAATGTGAGATATTACATCTAGGTGCTACTGAGATGCATTTTGACAGACATTATGAAACGATTAGAACTGTATCGTTCATTTTGAATAAATATTTTTCAGTGTAGCATTTAATAAGGTGACAATAGGGCGGAGTTTAAAATGTGTCGTAAGTGTGTTACTTCTAATGATAGTTTTTACTATATTTAGGACAAATTAGTAAGTTCTTACGCGATGAAGAAGCTTGACGTTATTAATTTGAATTGTATACATCCATTATTTTGATTGCAAAATTAACTAGCAGAATAAGCCATGGGTTCTCACATTGCTCTACCCATTTCGAGAGTGAATCATTGCAAAGGTAACTTGAATGCATCTGGCCTTACCTATGTGATCTAGAGAGAGTTTAAAGATAATTTAGATGATTGTTACTTCTGTATAACCAACTGCAACAGTAATTTTATGAAACATATTCATATCCAATATCCTAACATTTATTCTGTAGTAAAGCTAGTACCTCAGTGACGTACTTTAACCATTCCCAACTATTGGCTATCCATTTAGTTAGCAAAGAATGAATGTAATTTTGTAGTCTTGACAGTTAAACAGACATATATTACTTTCCACCACAGACAAATTGATTGGAAATGTTATTCTAGGGTAACTATGGTTGGGTACTTAAGTCCTGCATTGTTTTCATTTAGTCGTAGGTTCAAGCTCAGATAACACTAAGAACTCACCGTAATGTGGTTGATGCACGTAAATCTGTCGAGACTGTTTGTCCTTCTTGGTGTGGTGGGGAAGATTGAAGAGTGAGAGGGTAGCTCAAGTGTCCTCCTCCTCATTTGACCAAGGTTCAAAATTAAACGGTAGTCACTATTAGCCCTAATGTTGCTTCTAATTGAGACATTAAACAACTATTTAAAATCAATCAAAAGTTAACAGAGTTGAAGGAATTCAGTCATGATTTCGAGTTCAGTAAGAATAAAGCTTAGTTCTTAAGATCAAAGAAGCTTCAAAGAAAAAAGGTAGTTATCATACTTACAGAAAGAACCGATTACTTATAATCTAATACGATTGTTCTAAATGAAAAATTTATGCGGACTTTAAAATCCTTTATATCCTCTTAGGAATGTAACAAGTTTATGCAAAATACTCATGTTTTCTTATGAATAGAATATTCGTGCAATACACAAACATTCCTACATAAAAAAATGGAATCGGAAGTCTTCAGAATTAAAATGATAAAAATGTAGATAGCTTCTAGTAGCATTAGTGTCCATATTATTTCCACCATTCCCAATCTAGCCATATCGATAAAAATGTCTCAAAATTTCTATATTGGAATGGTAGGACATTTATGTTTATTCCTTATCTTTTTGGCATTTATGTTATGCAATACTTGTTCCTATCGATATCTGATGCTGAAGTAAAAGAAAATGGAATGACAGTTACAGATATTCAGGAACATATGAATTGCCCAGTTTGAAACCGTTCTTACAAATATAGAAAAAGATGCATGAGTTTTCATGCAAGACAATGAAGGAATTTTTCTCGGGAATAAATAATTCACAAACTATAAAAGTTTTGTTCAAAGCATGGTAATAGTTTTTCAAGACTTAGGTTGTCGCACGTCATTAAAACTTCATTTTTTACACTCTTACCTGGACTTTTTTCCAAATAATATGGGAGTATTTAAAGATGACCATGTTGAAAGAATCCGTCTTCAAATATCTTCAATGAAGTACATTTAATTAATTACAATGGAATATAACAATATTTGTTAACCGCTGTTCATTAATCAAGAGATAATAAACCGTACAACATTATAAACACACAAACAGGTACTAATATTATTGAATTAATGCAATTAAAGTGTATTGTTCTGTGTAAAATGTTTTAAAGTATACTGCAAAAATATATGAAATTTTATTGCGTATTCTCCTAAGCTAATATTTTGATACTCTATAAGCACATATTTTTCATTAAGTAATAATAAGAACCACCTATAAATTTCTAATATCATTTTTATATAGTCAAGAGTGTATGTAAGTGAAAAAATAACTTTAAATTAAAGAAAAAATAATAATTCAAATTTTTGTTTAATCAATGATATTTTCTTTGTGACAAAAGGAATTTCCTCTTTTCTAAAAGTCTTCAATCTGTATTTTTATTTTTATATTGCACTCATCGTCAAAAAAATTTACACTCAGATAGAAGTAAGGTATGTCAATGCAATTTAACAAATTGTTTCATCTCAGACATGTAAATGATATAGATGTCAGGTGTTTCGGTATCATTGATGACAGCAAACGTGTGACTTACCGGGGTATTAGGATATTCCCAAAGTCCGTATTTTGATTCAAACTAGTGTGTTAGGGTTTAGTTTATCATTTAAAAATGTATGACTCTCACAACCTTTTGAACAATTGGTCACCTTTAAAAATGTTCGCAACTTAAGACTACATGAAGGTGGATGGTCATTCCGTTTGATTGTATATCATATTAGTCGAGCAGATGTTAAAGTTATACACTTTTTGCGAATTTGGTACAAGAAAGGAAATGTTCACGACAAGCACATTCAGATAGAGCTCCTGGTATACAAGTAGGGAGGATTTTATAGTGATCTGGAAAGAGCAAAACGCATCAATTGTGCTAATTCCATACATTATATGCGAACAAAGATGCTCCTGTCAGTGGCAATACAAATAGCAGATGGCTGCATGCTGCCGGATTACTTACACGGAGACCATAACTGAGATAGTCCCTGACATCACAATAACATCTCCAGAGATTGCAATGGTGTCATGAAAGAGAAGCATTGAGCAATATTGAATGGCAGCGGGTCAACTTTAGTGATGATTCTAGCTATTGTTTGGGTGAGGATGATACCGTCACTTGCGTATAGAGGCAACGCGGTCAGTTCCACGATGGACGCTTTGTTGTTACTCGTCACGCATGTAGATAGTAGAGTGTGATTTCGTTCTATGCTTCATCATTCTTGAAGTTATCAGAGCCACTTTAAATGCCTAAGAATAATTTTGTCAGATACTTCGACAGGTGGTCATTCCTTTTGTGTGCAATTCGTAGTCATCCATTTCAGCAATACAATGCTCGTTTTCGTACCACGCTCACCTGAAAGATACAGTGGCCAAAGACACTGTACAGTGGTGAGAAGTATCGTTAAACCTTTCTGTCATAAAATACTTATGGGATATTATTGGCTATTTTGTGAAGGTTCTACCAATACCACACAAATTTCATTGTCTGCAGTCTAGATTTCAATCTGTATGGCATGAATTGAAACAAGAAATCATTTTATAGGGCCTACGAGTTCATTCCTCAATATGTAGCGGGATACATTAGATTTAATGGAGTCCAACATCTTATAGATAGTTATAAAGATTTTATATTTTGACGAATATATTTTGTCACACCAACGTCCAGTTTATAATCATTTCTTGTTAGTTAGAGTGAACTTACTTTGAAACATCCTTTTAAAATAACTATTCCTTCTTTATGCAACTTTTTTTGACGATGAATGCATAATGTATTTGATTACATTTTAAATTAAAGTTATTGACAATGTCCTGTTTCTGAATGAGAACTTAAGTGAAATGCATTTTTAAATGCTAAATTGATTTGCTATTCTGATTATATTACTTAATAATAGAATTTATTCTAACTTTAATTTAAATTTAGTACAAAATAATTACTTGTAGTTCAATTTTTAGAAAAATGGTTTTAACATTTCGCTATCACTCCAGAAAAGAAATATTTTATGCTGTATAACAGTAAACCTACCCAAACATTATTTATTTTATTCATAAATATCTGTTTGTAAAATAAATAAAATTAGTTTACCTATTCTAGCAGACATGAACTGTAAAAAATTAATGGTTTTGGCTTAATACACATTTTTGAATTCTTGTTATTTTACAAATACATACAAATACAATAAATTTAATGATGTAAGTAAATTGACGTGCCATCTTTATAGGTTTTGCGTTTTATATAATCTAAGCGGTCTCACCATCTTTATTAATGGATTCTATTATTTTTGCCCTACACCGTAAATTTTACTTTCTTATAAAATTAATAAAAATGAATTTTAATTGGGATTTACAGCTTTGAATTCTCTACTATTATTTACTTCATTAAATGTTGCATGGTTCTGGTTTAGTTGAAAATAAATGTAAGCTTTTAGAATTGTTAAAAACCCTATCTTTATTGTAATCGGAACTGCTGCAATCGATATTACATTTATCTAACTAAGCAAATAATATTATATACCATTATTTGAATGTTATAGGGAACATCACAGCTAAGCTTGTTTTTCAGCACACATTTATTGCTCTTGCCAGTTTTATTTTTTCTAACCTAAACACTTGAAAGATTTTACACAGACGTTTTTTAATCTAATCAGTTCCTTGAATATAAAAATGAAAAAGAAAGAAAAAAATTTCAAAGTGTAACTTATTGCTAAAATACGAGAGATGAACGACGGTTTGAGATTGAAGGACGCTATTCCAAAGTTTACTTAATCTGACCTTTAAATATTTTCGTTTTTGCAGTCCTTAAACAATGAAATTTCCGTATTATTTTAAGAAAGACGAATAGGTGTTACAGGAGTTAGGAAATTCTTCTTTAGAAGAATGATTTCTGAATAAAAAGAAATTAGGTTGAGATTTAAAAAAAATTGTGTATATCATTAAAATAATATTTCAATGTTCCTAATGATAATTCTCCTATTAAAATACTTAATATTTGACATACTTTAGAAGAATATGAAACACTTAGGGTTATTTTGGAACTTGATTATATGTAAAGCTCACACACATTTTATTTGATTCTATCTGTACTTCGTTCATCAATTACATTAAGAAATATCAAGCATTTTAACATTTTTTGGGCAGTTATTAATTATCAATATTACTCGTAATATTATGTCAATTTTATGAAATTGAAAAAAGACTATTTGACTTATAAGGGATTAAAATACAGAATACTTATTTAATGAGTTTTAAGGACAATTTATTAATACAGTTAGAATAAATAGATTTTAAGTACAGCCCATTAATACAGATAATTATTAAATAAATTTTAGGTTCATAATTTTGAGTTGAATTGTGAGAGTTAAATTATAGTTTGATAAAGTTTTCTCTTTAAAGAATCATTATGTAGAAAACTAACATTTAATTACAAATAAAGATAAAAAATGTTAGTCAAAATGTCGAGCGTATCTCTTAAGTCCGAAATGTAGCGGCCGTTCCAATGCTACAGATTTGGTAAGTGTAAGTAGATACTTGGTGTTCTATTCAAAGCGGATACGAAACGGAATCTAAAGTTTTTATCTTTTTTAAAAATAAAATATTCAAAATAATCATAGATATGAGAAATAAATGTAATACAACTCTTTTTAAAACATAAGTCTTCTTAATATATATATAACATACGTAATTTTATCTGAATTAATAATATGAATAATTATTGATTATTCTAATAAAAGAGAACATTAAGGTTTTTTTAAATTCCTTTTAATAATTTTTAGAAATCTTTTAAAAGTGTTATAGATATTTTAATATATTTGTAGTGTTGAGGATGACAGTTTGAAATAAGAGATATAATAGTTAAAGGTAAGACAAATAGTGTTACTAACTGTTTAAAAGCTTTTCTTAACTTGTGCATTAAAGTTACATGTCTGCAGGTCAGCAGATAGGCACTTACAATATTTGAAATATATTAATGGACTTTTATCCATCTAACTGATATTCAGTTAATTTTATATGAAAAGAAATGCGAAGCGTAAATATTACTAAACTAACAATAGTTAAAAGATTTTCACTACTTTCTTAATGTATAAAAGGAAAAAGATAACATTGAGAAATGTTATATATTTCGCTTATAATGATTTAAAAATACTTTTGTTATGAATTAATCCAATGTGATTTTAAATTTAATATAAAATAATTTAATATAAACTAAATATAATAGGAAACACGAAAATAATAAATAATACTTATTTAAATCTGATAAACATTTTCTTAAATAGTTTAATAGTCTAAAGTGTAAAAATTAAAATCCCCAAAAATTAAAAATAACTTATAAAGAACCAAATAATTTAAGATAAAGCTAATTAATATTTAGAATAATAGAATATATATATATGTGTGTGTGTGTGTGCGTGCGTGCGTGTGTATGTGTAAAATATTCACAAATTATAACCCCCAGAAAGCAAATGAAAATAAATTTATTATAATTCTAAACTGCGATTTCTACCCAATTAAGTATAACAATCCGTAAAATATCAACATAACAAAAACACTGAATTAAAAAAATAGTATCAAAATTTAAAACATGTAATACATAATAATGCAAAGGAGCCACAAATTTAATTAAGCGCAATACAAAAGAATTCGAAAGTACTTTTTATTCATAGTTAATTTAATTCAAAATAAAAATGAAATATTATCTAAATATTGCACAAAAGTTAAAAGCGTACAGCTGTCCATCTATTCTCCCCCCAAAAAATATTATGAGAAAAGAACTATGGCAGAAAAGAAATTGGAAATTTTAAAAACACTACTAGACTTTAAACTAAGAAAAGTGAGTTTAAAGTAGATCCAAGAATTTGATTATCACAAATTTAAGTTATTACATAATTATCAATGGTTTCAACCAATAGTAATCAAAATTCCGTAACTGAACAATAATTCAACATAAGAAAAAAAGAAGCTAGGAAACAAATTCATTTCAACCGAAGTAAATAAACGTTAACATTGAAAGTAACCTATCCACAAAACAAATTATATAAGCAAAAATTTTAAATTTTTGCATGAATGAATCCATTCTAGTATATAGCATGATATTGAATTATTTTTAAATACCAAACAATATTGACTTATTGGTTGACTTTACAAAGCCAAGAAATATTTACTAAAATACTTTATTCTTTTTTTTTTCTTTTTGAAAAATTTGCTTTCTTAAACTTTTATTTTAATGTTGCACATGTGGAATCATAGTCTATTTTCTTCAGACAATTGTTTTGATTAAGGTTTACTTATTTTTGAAATTTCTTAGTAGTCATCATATTTAACTTATATTTATTAATTTTCTTAAAAAATTATATTTTCTTATTATTTGTAAAATAATTATGGTAATTTTTTTGAACGAATCAATATCTGAAAAAATATTCTTTGAAAAAGTAAGTTTTAATTTGAACAATAGCTTTATGTTTTGACTCAGAACACATTCCCGAAAGATCAAAATGTATCAATAAGTGTTAAAATTATTAATGATAATTTTGCAATAATATAAGTCTGTTTGCTGATTAAAATTTTGTATTTAGCCTTCTATTGTATTTTTCGCCCATTTTTAAGCTACCAGTAATAATAATTTTTTTTTCATCTGCCTCAATTGATGTTGTATTGTCTAAGTGTTATTTTTCAGATTAAGTCAAAAGCATTAATCATTTAATAGATGTGATTTTTTTTTCTATTTTAGTCTAAGCTACCAGTATTAATTATTTTTGAATCGAACTTTTCCTTTAATTTCTAAACAATATATTTAGACATATTTGTTTTTGATTATTGTTTATCATTTTTTTTTCTATTTCGATTCTAAGCAGCCTTGAAACATTTTTTCTTGATATCTTTTTACGATTCTCCGGATGAATGATTTACTAAAGAAGGGAGTTCTATAATGTAGGGAATGAGAGAAAGTCATTTCCTCAGTATTCAGAACTGATGAAAAGGTCTCATTTCTTACGAATTCCTATGCTTGTTGTAGCTGCATTAGCCTAGGGGTCATGGTTGTTGGCTCACACAAGGTTGTTTTTGTCGAATAATAGGTCGAGCCGTGACACCACTAAAGATCCACAATGAAGCCATGGGAGAAGCACTTGAAATATGTTGGGATCCCAAGTTCTCACGTGGCGCGGAATGGAAGTGTGAAGTGGAAGGTAGCAGTTCATCAGACGTTCTCGTCACCTGAAAGAGGTTCAAAATTTCGAGGTCGGTTGCCACTAGCCTTTGTATTTCTTTTCAGTGTGACGCTAAGAAATAAACAAGGTCACAATTCATTGATTGCTGAAGAGGAGCTAAGGAAAGTTTTGTTTCGCATATAATTATTATATACATACAAATTGATACATTTTTGTTTTCTAATTTGTTTATTCACGAAGGATCTTCTCTTAATTTATTACATAAAGGAGCTGAATTAATTAAATTATTTTTAGAATAAGAATGCTCAAATTTTTTAAGCAATGTAAAATTTTTTCATCTCTCTTAAGAATAAGAATGCTTAACCGCAAAATTAGCTTTTATACATCAACTAATAATTTATGAAAATTAATAAATCCATTGAAACGAAGCACAATTATTTTATTGGTTTTCATATTTTTAGCCTGTAAACATTGTTATATAAATATATAAATAATTATATAATGTATATATTTATATAATGGGGTAGAGCATTTATATAATGTATATATTTATATATTTATATAATGTATATTTATATAATGTATATATTTATATAATGTATATTTATATATAATGGCATATAGTTATATACACATGGATCAATAGCTCCCGAGACTAACCCAGAGATATGCTCGTAGTAAAACCAGTGGTTCAATCTAGAGTACTAACCTTGTTTGAAAACGCACAAAATTTTAAGTCGATCGACCAGAAACAGCTGAGTTATCGAGGTTGAGTAAAGTCGTTATGTAGTTTGTTTAAATGGAAAAATAGTTTCAGTTCTGATAAACATTGTTTTTAATGGGTAAAACACTGCAAGTGAAACAATGGATTGAAAATGTTACCCTGACTCTTGTCCACGCCAACGATTTGTCAGTGGTTTGCCGAGTTTAAACGTGTGGTCGTACCGACACAATGACGCGGAACGCTCAGTAGACCTGCGGAAGCCGTTACACCGGAAAATGTGAGTGAAGAGACAAAATTAATGAAAGATCGTAAAGGAAGTAACTGTGAGATTTGCTGAGATGACACAGATATCATATGAAGTGTATTTATCCTTCATGAAAATTGAGCATGAAAAGAGCCTTTTCCAAGGGTGCTGCGATTGTTTCTTGATGGAACAAAACAGCAACGAGTCGATGATTCAGGAGTTATCGCTATTTACTCGCAACAAAAAGATTTTTGTGTCGTTACGTGACCATGACGAAACATGGATACATCACTACACTCCAGAGTCGAAGCGAAATGTCCGAAGCGGGGTCCGAAAACGCAGCAGTCAGCTGGCAAAATCAATGGCGTCAGTTTTGGGATAATTAATGGCGTGATTTTCATTGACTACCTCGCTGTAACCGATCAACAGTGATTATTATATTGACCTGTTGCGCGTTTGAAGAGGAACGTAAAAACGACCGCACAGTCCGACTTATTGATCCAGTTATATATAATGCTATATAATGCGTATATATGAATTTTTAAAAATAGAAATATAGAGTAATATTTTAAATGTTTTAAGAGGGCTAAGACTGTCTAGAAATATAGGACTGACTATCCTATCAACAAATATATTATTTAAAACAAACTAGTTATAGCAACAAAAATATAAATTAAAAATTTTGAAAAATGAAAAACAAAAAGTTCAATTAAACAGAAAAGAGCACAAAGGCGCAACACTAAATCTATCACAAAAATGCTCTCATAAAAAAAAGCAAAGGAGCTTTTATAACAAAAGGAAAAGAACCTTAAGAGAAAAAAGCAAAATTTTTAAGTATAAAATTTCACATGTATTAATATTATATATAACAAAACAAAAAAGAATACATATTTAGATAATTACATAACTTAAACTCATACAATTTAAAGATTTATTCATTTTTAATGCTCGTTAATGCTTTATTTCATGTTCGAAAAATATGAAAATAAAAAACATGAAAAATGAGTTAAGAATCAGCTTGAAGAAAAACAAAATAACTTTCTACATGAAGAGAAACCTAATTTTTGACATTGCTAAAATGCCAGCTCAAACTATATAAAGAACAATTTTTAAATGTTGCCAGAATACCAGCATAAAACTCTAGAAATCAATGGAAAATCCAAAGTCAGGCAACTTACAAGGAATATTGGAACAAATATTATAATTAAAAACGTGCAAAATAGAAAGTTTAAAAAGAGTGATCCTAAAATAAGTAAAAGCAATTAATAACGTTAAAAATCATAAAATAAAAATAAGAAATGGCATCAACCAAAACATTTCAAAACATATTCTAAAAAGAAAAAAAAATAGATATAATATTTAAAAAGTAAAATTCAATTGTATAAAAATAAAAAAATAAACATTTAATAAAATAAAAATAAAAAAAATTAAGAAATTTAAACAATAATAACATTAATAGTATATAAAAGTAGCAGAATGAATTAAATAAAATATAAATTTAAAATTTACAATTTGGAAATATTAAAAACTAAAGTATTAAATTAAGCAAAGTAAAACAAACAATAAAGAATAATGTAATAAAATCCATAAAACATCAAAAATGTAATTTAATCAAAATAAAAAAAAATCTTCATTTTAAAATTATCATATAACCAAAAAAAAAGTACATAATAAATAAAATTTACAAGAAACCAATTTTACAGTTGAAGTATTTTAAATTTTCCTTTAAAAATTAATTAGATAATCAGCTTTTGTATAAGTAAAAAGGAAATTATTTAAATTAGTTTGAATATTTAAATATATATTAAGTAATTTGATATTTCTATGTAAAAATTGTATAAAATATTTCGATGCATAAGTATATATATATATATATATATATATATATATATGTACATACATATAAGCTTAGTTTCTATCAAAGAACGGAACTTTAATAATGATCTCTCTTTTTACATGTATTACTAACAATTATAAAAATCTCAATTTTTAATTAACACCTAAAAAATCTATTTCATAAAATGTTACATTAGTTTTCTTGAAATTTAAGTAAGAAGAGTAAAATGATAAATCTGATCGTCATTAAGATATAGACCATTTTCGTAATTGACGGACTTTCAAAGATGCCACGTTAAAGACGAACATTTGAAGATCCCGACATTAATTGAAGATAGCTGGAGATATTGACATTTTTGTTGAAAGCATGCCGTTCTCATGAAGCTGTTAAGAAAATGTTTGTTGAATTGGTTGCGTGAAGGCATACACATACGACATATCGGCTCTGGGTGATCTAGATCGATCAACGGAAGAAAAGATTACTTCACCTGATGACAATTTCAGTCTCAACGATGACTATATCCACTACCTAGTTTCATGTGCTGTCTGTGTAAGCAAGCATTTTTTCAAGTAGGACAATTTCCAGACTGATCGCCGAAGGAAGTTTGCTCTCACGACTCCAGTTAGAAACTTTACCTGCCACCTCTACACCATCACCTTCTCTAGCAATGACGTCAGAATCGACGAACTAGGATGGTCATGGAACGGAACCTTATCATTTTTATTGATGAACCTCGATTTTGCTTGGGAACCCAAGACGGTCGTTTTCAAGTATGGTGGCTTATTAGTCTGTTGTCAAATTTGGCTTATTTTGTAGATAGATAAACAGCTCTTACTGCGGGTCTGATGGTTTGAAGTCTATTATGTGTGACACCTGGTCATCTCTTGTGATACAGAGAAATTCATCGGATAAACGTTATATTTAAGTAATCTTGCAGCCATATGACACTTCGAGGACATTTGAAATTATTTCTTGGCTACCCTGCGGATCAACTTTATCTCCATTCAAGCTCATTTGGCTGCAGTTGGAACATTATTTCGGCACTATACCAGCGTGTTGGAATTACAGTTACATCTGCCATAAGCATAGACTAATTTGCCTCAGGACAGTAAACGAAGCTTGTATGCCTCAATGTTGAATCGTGTGACACAATGTATGCGAACTAGAGGTTCCACAACAGGGTACTTGTGAGTTAACATTAGTATGCCTTTCTTCACAATAAACGATTATCCTACTATGATTTTAAAATTATTTATACATATCAACATTACAATCATGTACATCTAATTTAATTCGATTCCTTCTTGATGCATTATCTTACTGAGTGTTACATTTAATTTTCTATCATATGTATTATTTAAATTTGATCTTTATTCTGTTTGTTGTAACCTTCCAGAATTAATTACTACTTCATCAGAACATATCAATGATTGTTTTCTTACAAATATCAAATGTTTTGCAAAACTTACTGAAAATTTTAAAGTTCTCAAATACCACACTAAAGGATTCGTCTCTATAGGATTTAAATTTATATATTTGATTTATTTATTTACTGTATTGTTCTTTCCTCTTGAAGTTTAATTTGTAGTTCATTTAAAATTAGTAAAAATGTTATTTAAGAAATTGGTTAAACTTATTTAAAATGTTTTAGCCTTCTATCTTGATTATTAAATTTTTCAGTTCACACTTATAAATAACGGATTTACCAGCTAGTAATTTTTTTTTTCCTCGCGTCTTAATATTTATCTTTATATGTTCAAAAATATTATTATAATAAATGTTTTCAATCAATGAATAAATATTTGAAAAAAATGCTGAAGACAAATAGGTATAAAATAATTAGCATAGTTTTGGGGTTATAACCAGAAACATAAAATATATTTAAGATTTCCTGCATTTATTTTAAAATAAGTTTAATCTAGCGAGATATAAAGTGTCATAATTTAAACAACATACTATATATTTTCAAGTTCTTCCGATTTTCGCAGAAGATCTCTGGAATATGTTTATTAATATATTTAATTTTCTCAGTACTTTGAACGAAATTAATGACAGCATTTCTTTCATTAACACTATCAAACTCTAGGAAAATAAACTACCTTATGATGTAAGTAACAGAAGTATAAAGTTTTTGTAAGCTGAATTGCTTTCATGAAGCATTTTCCTCATTATTGCAATTTTGCAAAGTGGTAGTTTCTTGTGTATATTCTAAGTGAAGAATATTTTTGAGACGTAAATAAATGTCATTTTTGTAATTTAGTGATATCAATTAAGTAAATCATTCAAATAATGTGCAATGTTGTACAAATACTTATTGTGCTTACAAAATATTTTCCTCGTTAAGACCACTTCACATTCAAATTTTTAGTACGTATTTAAAATGTATTACATTTGTGATGTAGATAAATATTCGTACTAAATCATTCTTGTTATCTGGTGGTTTAAATTACAGTAGTCATGAATAATGTATTAATATTAATTGTATTAATTATGCACATAGTAGCAATTTCATTAACCAAGTTTAGGGATTGTACTTGAAATGAAGTATATTTGTGAAGTAGACAAATTTTCCGACTAAATCATTCCTTTGTATTGTCTGAACTAGTCGCCATGATGCAAGCAGATACTGAATAATTTGCACTGGTTGTACAAAGTGATTAATGGAAGGTTTGAAAACAGTGGTCATTAAACTCCTATAAGCTCCTTTGATATTGTGATAACATTGAATGTATACCAGTACCATTTTATGTTACAAAAATGAGTGGAAATGTGAAGATGTATATTAGAGAACTTTTTATTCTAATGTAAAACAAAATAGTGATGATAAGTAGATGACACGAGAAATTCATTGCCGAAAATTATTTGAATGAATATTAGTCATGTAATTAAATTCAAAATCAGTTGCTTGAAATCAATTGTTTAATATCAATCAGTATCTCCAGATGTACGTTACCTATACGTTTCTCCAGTAGGATAAATAGTTACCATATAAAAATATTTTCTAACTCTTACACATAATGTGAACTTTCAAATTTTAAACAGGTTTTAAAGTTAACATTATTTCTCTCTTTCTTAAAATTAAATTATAATATGCATTTCTCAAATCTGAATTTCTGAAAAATAATTTTTTTTATAGTCCAAACGATATCTTTAAATAAATATATGTATTTTAATTCATTTGACAAAAAAATAAAATAACAGAATTTCTAAAAGTCTCTAGTGGAAATTAATAAAAAATTATTAACAAGAAACAATTGACTCAAAAGATAGTTGTTTATTATTGTCAAGTAACAAAAAATAGAGGAAATATTTACTAGGACTTAAATGTATTTAGATAATTTTATTTAGCTTCAGTGTATGAGTTTAAGGCTGAAATACTTTGGAAAAAAGGCTTAAAGGTTTTTGGATTTATGTATATTGAAATCAAAAATATGGTGGGCAGTTTTATTTATTGAATTAAATCCAACCGTTTTAAATGATTAATTCAACTTTTGATTTATTGTTCAGTAATATCACACTCAGATGAAAACACGAAGCTAAAGGCTATGGATTATATAATTTTGACCCTTGGTCAAGTGACGAGAACAACACATGAGCAGCCCCTCCTCACTCTACAAATTCTCATACCCTCCTAACATCAAGGCATTGAGTCTTGACATATTTAACATGCATCAGCTTCTCTGTACGAAAGATCTTAATTGGCATCAGTCCCCAAAACCATGGCTATCAAAGGATACAACGTCGATCAAGCCATGACCAGTTTGAGAAAAGGCACTAATTAGATAATATCGTACCTCGGTATAATTATATATATATATATATATATAAATAGTTCCTCGTTCTTTAAATGTCTTTATTTTGATCTATTTACAATATTAAAAACATATAAGAAAATGATCGTATATATAATTCAAACAGTCAAAATAAAATTTCAAATTTTCTATAATTAGCTTAGATAAATATAATTATGATACGCTTAATGAATTTCCTCATGTTTTTAACAAACATCTTTATAAGAAAGGAATAGAGATAATCTGCGTGTTCCGTTCGTTGCCACCTCCTGTGATTTCTTTCTTATTTCCTTTGTTTATATCATGTTAACTTTTTGTTTTGTTACTTATTGTTTACACACACACACACACACACACACACACACACACACACACACACACACACACACACACACACTCATATATATATATATACTGCTGGTACAACAATAACACCATGAAAGATCATCAGATCAAATGAAATTTAATGCAAAAACGACTGTACTGATACAAACAAATGATGAAATTTTCAAAACAAAAAGAAAACAAATTAAGCGTCCGAAATCAGTATTTGGTGCAGCCGCGCTTCTGGCCGTGCTGCCATGACGTGGCGTAAGGTCAGTAGATGTTGAGATCTGGCGGGGAAGAAAATTCCATAAGCTTGTATGCGCAACCAAAGTTCATCTTTGGGCTTGCAGGACGCGGATCACGACGGGAACAACCATATCCACACGTATAATAGGCGACATATCCGGTGAATAAGTAGGCCAAGAAGGAAAGTTGCATGCATTTGTGCGAACAAGTCATCTGAACGATCCGCGCAACATGTGGGCGTGCATTATCTGCTGAAAGATAATGCTCCAGGGATGAAGGAAGGAACGACTTCGGGCTGTAGCACTTCACGGACATACCTGTTACTGTGAGGATTACCCTCAATTAAACATCCAGAATTGGATCGTCATGACGCAATGCACCCAGACACCGCTCCGGGTGTTCATTACTATATGGTCAATAGCCTCGAGGAAGGCAGCGTTGACCGGCATAACGTCTAACACGAACACGGCCATCATGGGTCCACAAATTGAAGCGTGATTCATCTGAAAAGACAACTTGGTGCCAATCAGCTCGCCTGTCTCTGTGCTCAAGAGCCCACTGCCGACGCAGCCGTCGATGATTCGCCGTGAGGGAATCCTGTATAAAGGCACCCTTGCACGCAATCCACGGCGCAGCAGACGACGACGAATTGACGAAGCCGACAATTGTACACCTGTAGCAGTAGACCAACGTGCTGCCAGCTGCCTGGAGGAAGCTGTGCGATCATTCACCGCCATGCGGAGCAGGTGTCGATCATCGCGCTCTGACGTCACCTTCTGTCGTCCAGTGCCTGTTTTTCGAGTTGTTCGGTGCTCGTCGGTCCACTGCTTCCAAACTCGCATCACTGTGGAACTGTTCCGCTGCATACGAGCTGCTATTGCGCGATAGGAAAATCCTCCTTCTCGAAGGCCGATTATCCTCCCTCGTTCAAACTCCGTAAGTTGCTTGAATTTCTTATTCTTCCGTCGTGGAGGCATACTCAGGTCTCACTAAACGTTTGCCACTAACAAATAATCATAGCCTTTTTTCAACGTCCCGCTACAGCACTTTATTTATACGCTTTCAGCATCAATTCAGAGGGCACTGCGCGCGCCGCGCACGCGCGATGGCTCTGAAACTTTATTAATTTGCATAATATCCTATAATTGACATTTGCTGCGAATTTCATTTGATTCTGATGATTCCTTCATGGTGTTGCATTTTCTACAAACAGCAGTTTATATATATAAGAAATTCGTAATATTTTAATAGTTTTAAAAACACCTCTTATAGAACGATATTATATGAAAACTCTTAGTTTGATTTATTGAAGAAATCACTCAAATTTAACTTTATCTAATTAAAAATATTATTGTTTTTGTTTTTCATGGATTCTGATAATTTACTTTTTATAGCACAGATCAGTTCTGTAGATCTCCGGCCAAGACTTTCAATAAAAAAATTTCTTTTCAATTAAGATAATCAAATTATTTTTTATGCATCGTGAAGATAAATTAGGGGCAATTATATTCACTAAAAACTATTAAATATTCTCTATGAAATATTGATTTGTTTAGAATAAAAATATGAATAGCGCTTCTTTCATTTCTTACACTTCTAATCCATTCTTTTTTTTTTAAACCTTTGTCTTACATTCTCTAAGTCCATGGAATGTTAGCGGTCAAAGATGTAGTATTTTAATCTGTATCAGGACTGAATCGAATGTAAATAATGTAATTTTAACTTGAATTAAATGTCATAACAAAGTTAAAGTTTGCTCACATAATATACTAGGGATTCTTATTAACACTCAATTTCATTTTAATTGTAGATATAAGCTGATTAAAGGAATTTACATTATTAAATAATTTTCGCTGAAAGCTCTCTTTATTTGGTTCAAAATGATTTGTATTTGCAATGAAAAATTTTTAGATTTTGATTCAACCCATGTAAATATCATTTAGAGTTATGCTTTCAAACATGTGTTATTTTAATAGGTTTCAAAAAATATGGTTTATTCCTTTTATTCATCATAACTTCTTCAAAGAACATGCTTTCTGTATAAGAATTAATGTCTGTTAATAACAGCTACGCACATGACAGAAAGAGAAGTTGATAAATCAAATATCCCTCTGAAACACTCGTTATAAATATTTAATTTAAGAATAAAATAGATTATAGTGACATCTGTAAAGGATGGATTCTAAAAATTCAAATATGGTCTTTACTCCATGATACATAGCCCACTATGGAAAATGTAGCATCATGAAGATTCTGTCGCAAAAAAATTGTACATTGTTAGAAATACGTAATTAAACAACTTATATGTATGATTTGATAATCGTGTTTGTCACGTGGTTGTGACTCCATAGTCCAGGGAAAAGAGAAGCACGTGGTGGATGATCCAACAGTTTTTTTCCTCTGTCATATAGGAAATCCAGAATTTTCAACATGAAAGACAAGTGCGTAGTTAGGGATGCTTCAAAGACGATTCTGAAGGTAACTCTAGCAATATGATGATTCTACAAGGAATAAAACTGTAAGTTCTAATTAAATTATAAAATCCAGTTCCAGACTCACTACAGAACGAACGGATTGGCATCTCTGAAAGGGTATGGTGGCGACACTGGAGCAACAATTCTCGATTTACTGACGGATGTGTAGGGAGCCCTGTATATTCTAATATGTTGAGAGAACAGTTTAACTACGACTTACTAAAAGCAGATAGCATACAAGTCACCCAATAAGAAAACTGCTAGTGTCGTTACTCCACAGAGATGAAAGATTCAATGGTGTCGGGACTAAATCACTTACACACCTGAATGACACAATGTAATGCTCATTGTCAAGTCTTGGCTCCGATTTCGGGAAATAGTCGCCAAGTAAGAGCCTGGAGACTTCGAAGGAATAGAGTTATATTCCGACCATTATAGTGGGCCATAATGCTCGTCAACATGGCAACATGACCTGCTATCAGACGTGATAGCAGGTTATTCCTGGTGCTCATCAGAGGCATATTGACTGCACGATGTTGTGTTGATGAGGCATTGAAACTATCATCGCGAAATTAAATATGTATCTTATAGGGTCGATATTTACATATCTGCTAGAGATTGTCATATTTCTCCCTGATCGCTCTTTCATTGCCATCGCTTTATTAAATTTATCTTCTTGTAAATAAAATCACCTCTTAACATATGCATTCTCCGTCTGTGCATTCATTTTCTTCACCTTCTAATCCCTCTTTTTGAGAATACATTTTCATTGCTGGGCAATGTATCTCATTGAGTAACACATAACAGGTCAATTGAAAAATCCCCGGCCTACCATAGTAAAACATATTTTTTTGGCAAAATTAGTTTTTTTTATTCAACATAATTCCCTTCAAGGGTGATACACTGATTATAGCGTCCCTCCAACCTTTCGATACCATTTTTGTAGTGCGATTTGTCCTTTGCTTCAAAATAGGCCTCAGTTTTGGCGATCACCTCTTCATTCGACGAAAATTTCTTCCCAGCGAGCATTCTTTTGAGATCTGAGAACAGGAATTAGTCGCTGGGGGTCAGATCTGGAGAATACGGTGGATGAGGAAGCAATTCGAAGCCCAATTCATGGATTTTTGCCACCGTTTTCACCGACTTGTGACAAGGTGCATTGTCTTGGTGAAGCAGCACTTTCTTTTTCTTCAAATGCGGCCGTTTTTCGGCGATTTCATCCTTCAAACGGTCCAATAACGCTATGTAATAGTCGCTGTTGATGGTCCTTCCTTTTTCAAGGTAGTCAATGAAAACTATTCCATGCGCATCCCAAAATACAGAAGCCATAACCTAGCCAGCCGACTGTTGCGTTTTCTCACGCTTTGGAGCGGGTTCATCGTGTGCAGTCTACTCGGACGACTGTCGATTGGACTTCGGAGTGAAATGAGGGAGCCATGTTTCATCCATTGTCACATATTGACCTCGGGTTTATTACGCTTGATCATCTTCAAAAACTGCTCCGAATCATCACCTCGTCGTTGTTTTTGGTCAAATGTTAGCTCGCGCTGCACCTACTTTGCACAGAACTTTCTCATACCCAAATATTCGTGAATGATATGATGTACACGTTCAGTTGATATCTTTAGAGTGTCTGCTATTTCATTCAATTTCAATTTACGGTCATTCAAAATCATTTTGTGGATTTTTTTAATGTTTTCGTCAGTAACAACCTCTTTTGGGCGTCCACTGTCTTCGGTGCTCATTTCACCACGTCTAAACTTGGCATACCAATCTTTGATGGTTGATTTTCCTGGGGTAGTGTCTGGAAACTCGGCATCAAGCCAAGTTTTTGCTTCAACTGTATTTTTTCCCTTCAAAAAGCAATATTTTATCAACACGCGAAATTGCTTTTTATCCATTTTTTTCACAATAACAAAAGTTGCTTCACTCAAAATGCTATAATTCATAAACTAATGATCCGACAGCAGTCAAATTTATACACGCATCTTTTGAGGGTTAGGGCTAACTAAAAAAGATATTGATTTAATTCTAGTAGCGCCATCTATCTGTCAGGCTGGGGATTTTTCAATTTACCTGTTATCTAAATGGTATTAAACAAAGGACGGGCCTTATAATCTATAAAAGGTTGTGTGCTAATGTATAGGGACTCCATTGAAATTAAAGTCTATTTGGTATTATATTATGTAGTATAACTTAAATATCAAAATATGGTGGCTTCCTAAGCTATATGAAATATTGGGTGCCCTCTTGTATTATTAATGCTACATGTAAAGTATAAGTCAGACAATTTTCAAAATAATCCTGAAAAAATAGTTCAAGGATTAAAAAGTAGTCGGAAATATTAACTGCATTTAAAAAACATTACTATTGATTTATTTTCCATTAAATCAGATAAAACAATTATGAATAATAAGAATTTAAAATCATTTTAGAAATTCAAATTCTGTAATTTATTTTTCGGACACAATTTTCAATATTATTCAGGTATTGTTTTTATATTCTACATTTTTCAGGAAGAAGAAATAATTTAAAAAGAAATCGCATGTAGAACAATAAATATATAATAATTCAAAACCTTTTTACTTTGTTTTCGTTCCAAGAATTTATGAAATACTTTCTTAATGAGGCAAAGAATATCAAAAAACATAGGTTATAGATCTCAGATCCTTTTGTTTTTGCAAAAAGTCCTCATATGTTTATGAAAGCATTATAATCGTCAAAACAATAATATTAAAAATCTTGGATTTGATTCAAGTTTGGAATTCATTTTTGATTTCTGCAGTTTTATATTCAAAAATATTTCAGCTATTTTATTTTTCTAGAATGTAGTGAAAAATCATTTGACGGAATCAAAACATAATGACTTTTTCAAGTAATTTAATAATACTGATAGGAACAAAATTCTTTTTCGCATTGAAGGTAAAAAGGGACTTCCCATTTTCACCAAATAAATGCTAGTCATAATATTATTTTGAAATAAGTATAATTATAAAATAAAATCCAATTCAATTCTTGAATTGAATCTTTTAAGTAATGCGTTTAAAAATTGAAATACCTCCTTGGAATAATTTAATTTGAACAAATCTAGAAACGAATTTAAAAAAAACCATTTTGGGTGTGTAGAAAAATAGTTTCGTAAGATAAAAACTACTTTTTTTAAAAAAAGTCGCAATTTATAAAATAGAGTCTTTATAAAATTATAATATTCCGTATTTATTAACCTAATTATTCTTGTTAATTATTATTATTGAACCAAATTATCCTGAAATACATTTCTGTTACATTTCCGTTGATGTTACAATATAATCAATTCATGCGCTTTTTTTTCGAAAAACTATTTTATCTGACATAAAACTAAAAATAATTCTATTTTGTAACATGCTTAATGTACTAGTTAAGATGCTTTCATATAAAATGAAAAAATAAAATCTTAAGGATTATTTATATAATATTTAATGCAAATTAAAAACAAAACTGCAACATTTTTCTGATGAAATACATTTTAAATATTTTGATAGAAAAAAATAGCAAATTACAGTATTAATTTTGATTCACTTAGAAAACATTCCTCTCATATACCACAGTCCTATAAACTATTTTTCGAACTTTCATGCTAAATTACTTATTTGATTTACACAGTTTATATTGATACATATATTGTAATATGCTCATTTGTAGGAATTCGTTTCGATTTTTTTTATGTTCTGTATGTTACATTTACTATATATCCATTTTAAGTAAATAAAGTTAGATAAATATTTATAAATCCCCTTGTCTTAAATTAGATGCGCTTTATAATAATTAGATGCAAAATTAGATATATGTAATATCGAAAGTAAGAAATGACTCACACAACAGAGACATGACAGTATTGCTAATTTTTGGAAATAAACCTAGTTTCCATTCAAAAAAAAAAAAATTAAAATCTTGATATGTGTAATTTAGATTCATATTAGACAATTTAAAACAATTTATAATTTTTAACGAAACAAAGTATCCTAAAAATAATAAAAGTGTCCAAAACTCTTCAAAAACTCGTCAAAAAGTTTTCTTAGTAATGTCAGAATCAAAATTTAATACCCGAGAGGGTACGGTTATTTTCGGTTCCATTTTGAAACATTTTTCTATTTTTATATTAAATTAATAAAAATTTTTTTTTAATAAATCAATTCCACTAGTGATATAACTATTAACTTGATTTTCATTATTTAAATATTTTATGTTTACTGATGATCTGCGCTCTTTTATGTTCTCATAGATAATAACTAAGTTAGATAAAATGCCTTTCTCATGACCAGTATATGTTTTTACTCTTCGTTTACATAATGTAGAACTTTTTACACTTTGTTTTACTAATGTTTCCCTGTTGAGAAAAAGTCATGGTTAATACATTCTTTGATTGCTGAAAGACAATGTTTCAAAGAGATGGAAAAGTTCTGAAATACTACTATGAGCCTTCTGTGTATGGTACTATGAGACTTCAGAATACAAGTGTTGCAGACAAAACTGAATATATCCATGATATATAGAAGTGAATTTTTGTGGATACTAAAAACTTAGGTAAGTGTTTTTTAGTTTCCCTTTAAGCTCTTGTCTTAGTACATCTATAATGGTTTGTTTTGGTCAAAGAATGGATTTGCATGTAAATTTATTGTCTTATTTATTAATTGTGATCAAACAAAATTATTAATTAAAAAATTAAAAGATTTGCTGTTAAAAATGTATAAAGTAACGAGTGGTGTTAGCAAACATTAATAGCATTAATTTTCTAATTATATAGATATGAAATTAGTGCATAATGAGAAATAAACATGATTGATATACACATGAATCAGAGCAAAATATATTGGGACTCAATCACTCACTGTTGGAAAATTTTCGCATGAAAATGAATTTGCATATAATAACTATTAAAATATTAATTTCTGCAAGGCAAAAAATTCTACAAAGCGTATATTTTGCGGCAAATCAAATGTTTCTTGATATTCGTAAGAATATAAAAAAAAAATAAAAGACATAATTTGATGATCGGCAGCTGGTATTGATTTTATAGGAGTATCGTATGATGGAAATTGGTTGACGAGAAGATGTACGTTAAACACACACACATTGGATTAGGCTGTGTTATCAAGCTCCTGCATGGACTTGTGATTTTAACAAGGTCTAAAGAACTTCATCAAATTAAACTTGCCATTAGGGAAGTCAGTAACTAATTTGATATTTGGTTTGAAGATCATCAAGACGTTTGTAGTGAGACACACGTGGGTTCATCTGGTTTAATGAAGGTAAACGGAGCTTTGAAATTGTAGCAAAGATATGAGAAATCTTCAGATTGGGAACCTTAACACAAAAAGGGAATATCTCGAGTAGATTTCTAGTATTTTTAATTGTCTCCATTGGCTCTTGAAAAGAAACCAGATTTCTACAGTGATTGGGTTGAACGTCCAATTAATGAAGAACATATGTCCAATTTCCTGCTAGTTTACCAATGATTAGAACATATTCAACTACTGAAATAATGTGTCAAACGCGTTTTGTTCAAAATTCCAATGACGTTTTACAATGGATGATTTGTAATAAGACTCCAATGAAAATATTGCTTCTAGAAATCGTATTTTGATTGTGTTGCAGAGTGCAATATCTCAGTATAACATTAATAATGAATTGTCAAGAACCAACACAAAACCACTCTTCGTAGAGAAGTGTAAAGAAACCACTCAACTCCACTCTAGTTTGAAAGCGATGAAAAAGAAAGATGCCTTTTGGCTGACGTGAAAAGCTGCGCAATGCTTATTTTTATTTATTTATTATTTTTTTTTCTCTTTCAAGGGAAAAATATTTTTTCTTTCGACTTGGAATTTTCGAACCAAATAACTAAGAACAATTTTGTTAAACACGTGTTTAATTTGTATATGCAAATGACTATTAATGTGATTCAATGCATCAAATATGAAGGTATTACATATAAAAAAAGATAGAATTGTTTGTCTTGAATGTAATCTTCGTAGCAATTACATTTAATAGTTTGGAACGTCAACTTTTCTATATAAAATCACACATTAGTATATTCTTGTGAACTTCTGGAAAGTGGGAGGGTTTTAAATTTATTTGCTGTGTATATCTTTGTTTTTTGAACAAAGGTTTAAGTTTAAATCCATTTTTTAAAGAATATAATTTTCAGTGTGTTTCCAAATTTTGAAAGATGATAACTCGAATGTGTTTTTCTATATATAAATAAAATTTGGTAGAAATGGTTTTCATATTAAATTTAAGAGCCTGAACAAGGAATTTTTTAATATATGATTTATAAGTGGATTTATTCACATTTTAATCCATAAGAATGGAGGAATTTTTAAAAGAAAACTAGTAATGTTGTTTCGACTTATAATAACTCTGCAAATAATATGAACTATTAATAATTAAAAATTACTCTTTCAGACACTGTACAGGTGTCATATCAATAACAATGTTATAGAAAGATTTTTTATGAAAGGGAAATCTTTTGAAAATAGGCTTTTTTTCTTTACTTTATACTAAGAAATTGCATTAAAAATTTTTTCATGAAAATAAAATTTTAAAATGTATTTTTTTGTTCATTTTAATTCAGATGATACTAAATATTAAAAAAATCATATATATATATATATATATATATATATATATTTCAAAATCATGGTTCCGAAAATAGTCGGATACCTTAACTACTACTACATTAATTTTGTACACATGCACTAGGATAAAAAGGGGAGAAAATTTGAGCACTTGACCCAGATGGAGAGAAAAATAAAATGCTCTTCCAGTGATGAAGAAAATTCCCCGGTAGCAGATGCGAATGTGGACATATACCTCTACAACAAGTATTTTGGTTCCAGAATTAGCACAGCCTTCTCACAAAAATATCCCAGGATAACTACTATCATTTACAACATGAACTGCCAGTTTCCTGCAATTACAAAAGGATCTCACAATCAATCAATGCTTCCCTGGCCCGCTGCTTCTTACCTCGGAGTGTCACGCTGTGCCCAGACGATTTTAGATACTAAGCCTAAGTCGTGAAAAAATTCCTCTATTATCAACTATTCGTTAAAGTATTTTGGTATTTACATATATTATTTAAAATGCATTAAACTTAATATATATGAAAGAAAAAAAATATTTAATTGAAAATTCTATGTTTTTACATAAAATAATTACATAAAAATCATATCTTTTAAGCAAATAGAAAATACATTTACATTTGTTACATAAATTTCATGTTGTAATGATGCACTATTACGTGGAACATATAAATGTAAGAATTAAATCTTATTTTGCTGTATGGTACATTTATAAAAAAAAAATAATCAGTGCATAGTCCAGAGTCACATGTCTTACACACATATTTCGACTCTTCACGCAAGAATTTGAGCAAAGGGCACATCTTCTTCATCCTTTTTTTTTTACTTTAATGTCTATGTACAAATTTCGATATTTTCGCCAACATTACTGTCAGATTCATTCATTTGTTCACAAATCTCAGTATCAGATAAATACATTCTTTTCATCACGACTGTCGCTACAAATAAAAACAGACTGAATGAAATGAACAGCTGAGAGCATCTGCTACATAAAGCCCTAACTCGCATAAAGGGCCATAAATTATCCTTCGAACTTCTAAGAAGAAAGTAAGAAAGAAAAATGCAAGACGAAAGCAAGTGCACCCTCTAAATCATATCATTATATTTAAAGAACCATGCCACAGCCACGTGCTTTTAACAATTACTCCCCCCTCCTGATAGCCAGAAGTGAAATCTAACCCAATTTCACCAAGGTCAAGACTCCAAATAACCTATTTGTATAGATTTTACGGTATTGTAATGTCATACAGTAACATTAAGAATTTCAAATAAAGCATTCTCATTAAGCGTATCTCTATTGATACATTGGACCACAGAAGACACTCACGGAGCGTATCAAATGTGATACGCTGGGCACGGGAAAGCAAACGCAAGCGTATCGCATATCATGCGCTGGAGCAAACAGGTTAAATATGCACTAAAAGAAATAGGTTGATTTGCTTTCACACTGCTCGTAGAAAACGGTTTATAATTGTTTTTAGTATTGTATATGGAAGGGAACGAATCTTCCGTGTAACATAATTAAATATTATATTTCTCAAAACAGAAATATGTTTTAGTTGAATTCTGTTTTTGAGAAATTTTGGGGATATAAAGATAT
>BMAW01128285.1:0-16478 GCA_019974015.1 Nephila pilipes | reverse complement strand
CACTTCTCTTCTCCTTCCCACTACCCGCGTCGGAAGTAAACTCCGATCATCAGAGCGCGTTCCTCCGCCCTTTACGATATGTGTTAAATGAGGCAACCAACTATTTTGCTTCGATGAACTGTTTAACTCGTCGTCTCATGGTGTATATATTTTCATCCTTCATTTCTCCGTTTAATAATAAAGTAAAACTACTGCAAGAATCGTCATTGAATTTCTAAGAAAACAACACAGAATTTGAAAATGGAATTACCCCCCTAGACAACCAGCCCTTTGCGTAATAGCAAACTACCATAGATTCGAGATGAACAATCTCATATCCTCACCATGTACAAAATTTATGAGTGTTTGGCATGGGATGGGTACAAAATTTGTGGGCTATCGGCCTGGGATGTGTGCAAACTTTATAAGCGTTCGATTTGAGATGCCAGGATATGAGCAAAATTTATGAGCGTTCGACTCCAGATGCCAAGATGTGCACAAAATGTATCAACGACAACGTAAACTCTACAAGAAGAATCGCCAGTTTCCAGCTACGATGTATGCTTCTACAGCAAGAATAGCTAGTGTCCAGCGTCGACGAATGCCTCTACAACAAGAATCGCTAGTTTCCAGTGACGACGTATGCCTCTACAGCAAGAATAGCCAATGTACAGCGACGACAGATCCCAAAAAAAATGTGTACCTCATCCATTTCCACAGTTAGTTTTCTGCGATGAAGAGTGTGTCCCACCTACAAGTAGAACCTGCAGTTTTTCTTCGACGACAATGTGTCTTTGTATTCGTTATCATCTAAATTGTTTTTTAATCTACCAGCTAAAAACAGGACATCGATTCCTGAAAGAACATTGCTAAAAAAAATTAAGGTGAACATTTCATCGCAAGATTCCAGGACATGTTTCTGTATTTGACTAAACAAATGTCCACTGTTTCTTTCACTCTCTTAATGAATGATATCTTATTACTTTGAAAGAAAAAAAATAGGTTTGGGAGACTCTTGAATTTTAAATTAAACAAATTGAAAGTGTATTTTCAAAATAGATGATTTTGTTTTTATCCTCTGATTATTTCACTGTATGTCTCAATATTTTTTTGGTTCTCAATGAATTACTTTATATTCTTTCACAATGTTTATTTTTAGTTCCGTAGAAAATTTTAACAAAGGTATTTCAGATTGATATGATAATTAATTCTTTTTTTTAAAAAAAAAGGTGTACTTTAACAAATTATATTACAATAGACTGAAAGAAATTTCATATATTCATATAATTTTCGCAATTTGTTCCAAATATCCTTGCATTTAATTATTGTGTTCAATGCATATTTTTGATACATATATCTATTTAAGCAAATTTATTAAACGAGATTAGCCATAATAAGCGTGTTTCATTTTAAAATAACTTTTTGCTGTTATTACGTAAAAACGATTACAGTGTAAATTTTCAAATTAATTGATTCTATTTAACTATTCTTATATTAATTTCAAAATGTCGTACCTAGCTAAGGGACGCCGGGAAGATATATTTATCCTAGCGGAAGAATTAAATCTAAAGCCAGATTCTTCAATGACAGTTAAGAAACTAAGGGACTTAATCATTAAAGATATTGAATATGATGTGGAGTTCACAAAAAATTTGTTTACGAGTGTAATAGAACACCTAAAAACGAAAGAAGAAATGGAAGAAAAGTTGTGCCTTGAAATACTTATCGAAGCACAAAGCAAACAAGAATTTGAAGAAAAGTTGCACCTTGAAGCTTTAGCTTTGGAAGGAAAGTCGTGTCTAGAAAACCTTGCTATAGAAGAGAAAAGACGTCCAAATCAACACGAAATTGAGTTAGAGCGATTAAAATTAGAAAATCAACTCAAATTATCCACAACAGTTGACGAAACCGACAATTCGAAATTACTATAAGCAAGGGAATATCCCTGACGAAACCGACAATTCGAAATTACTATAAGCAAGGGAATATCCAAATTTCTCCATACATATGAATTAATAATACATTTCTTTGTGATGATTCCGAAAAAAATAACGCTGCAATTGTTAAAAATATAATTATCTTATAATGATCAAAATCCAAAACTAATTTGTTAAATCCTTTATCTTACCATCAAATTTGAGCAGTAGGTTTATGAAAACAATATTTTAAATATGGATTTATAACAATTAATTACATATATATGATAGTTGGAAAACATTTTTACATCAAAAGGTAGTGAATGCTTTTAAGAAAAAAAAATTGTGTATAATAAACAAAATATTATGCTTTTTATTACTGGATATCAAGAAAGGTTTTTTTTTTTAAAAAAATAGTAATAATTACGATAATTACTTTGTTCAACGGTTTTTAGCCCGTTATGGGAATCAAATTTTCATGTGAATAATTGGGGACGAACTTTTCATCGGCTTCGAAGCATGCGTTGTACTAGAACACTTTAAATAAAAACAAAATCACAAATATATCAACTTTTTAGTCTTCAAAAATTACATAACTTAAAAACATTTACGTTCATAAAGCAACAAATATTATCTACTTTACTAAAACTTTGAGACATTAGAGCTACATAAAAAATCTGATTAATTTTCTTATTCTTATGTGTAGCCATGGTACAAGAGTGATCATATTTGCGAACTTACGGTTGGTGCTGTTTCCATCGAATCGAATGTTCGAGTCATGATGCCTCAAAAAACACGCCGTGAAGTAGGGTTGAAGTATATTAAACCTGTTTGAGATTCGAAGTCCACCAAATGGCGTGGTGTGGAAGTTTGAATTGTTACGTGCCAGCTAAGATATCGTTCGCGTCACTTGACAGAGGTTCAAAACTATGAGATCCGGCGCCTAGAGCTACGTGTTGCTACTGATTGTGATGTTAATAAACAATCACACAATATATTTTTATGTTTTCTCAATTTGTTATGTTGATTATTCCAACTAAATTACGAAATTTTTGTTTTCATAAACTTTTCTAGTTTCATCACTCTGACATTTGTTATTCATCGAATATAGCGTGTATAAAAAAGGAGAAAAAATGCTTTTCCACCTACCCTTTTACAAAACACACACTTAATTCCCCTCTGTTGCTATTATTTATTCTTTGCATGAAGCAATTCCTTGTTTTAAAAATAAAAACATATTATGCCTCAAAAACACATCTCAAAAGCAGTCGTTTTGTTGCTTTATTGAACAGTTTATGCGCGCAAAAGTGAAAGTCAAGTGCGTCTATGCCATTTCA
The DNA here is from genome assembly GCA_019974015.1 of Nephila pilipes. Lineage (NCBI taxonomy): Eukaryota > Metazoa > Arthropoda > Arachnida > Araneae > Nephilidae > Nephila > Nephila pilipes. Next base: position 13,246 of record BMAW01128285.1, on the reverse strand, counting down.
ACGAAAATGAAAGGTTTCTTGAGTTTCATTCGACGAGAGAATAAATTGTTGAAAAAATATTTATTTGTGGAGGTTTCGTAAAAGTTGAGTCAAATAAGTTTTTTTTTTTTTATTTTGTTTGGAAAAGCAACTTTTACTTTTAGAGAAGTTATTTGTACAAAATACAATAAATAACAAAAATTGTAGATGTATTTAACCATCTACAAATGTCCGTATTGTAGATGGTTAAATTATGTAACAAAAATCACAATGAGGAACTCGAAATCGAAAAAACACCTTTAAATAATAAAATGCTGAAAATAAAACCATTGATTGGAGGTTATATGATACATTTTTACTTAACCATTATCAAAATAAATTGCCAGAATTTGCACTATTCAATTTTTTTAAAAGTTTCAAATATAATTTTAATATTTGTACATGCCAATTTAATTCCTAAATGTCCGTTTAGCATCAAAAACGCATCATTGATTTATTTTATAAAATATAAGCTGTTTCCGAATTCTTTGTGTACACTTTTATTTGATTTTTAATGGAAGCTAAAACTTTTCACTATTAAATAAGATGTATATATATATATATATATATATATATATATATTAACAAATGTATTAAGTTATGTAGAATAACGAAATTTAGAATATATCAAAAAATGATTAAAATAAGAAAGCAAATACTTATTTGCTTATCTTACTTTTTAATATGAATTAAATTCCTAAATTTTAGTAATTTCTTAAATCCAAACGGACGCTATGCCATTAATTCAATATATGTAGTGGTTGAAAGAAGTTAATTCCTTTATTAGTATTTTTATTTTCTAGTTTCGAACTTTCTTGCAATTTTAATTTCCTTCTTTAAGTAATTTTCTTTTAAAGGAAATATATATATATATATATATATATATATGTGTGTGTGTGTGTGTGTGTGTGTGTGTGTATAAGTATGTATATAAAATCTCGTTAAGTAAAAATTGTGAGTTTTTAAAACTTTTTCTTCGAAAAAGTTTCTAGATTAAAGTTCCTATTTTAGATAAAAATTCAATTACCATCCCAAAACATTCAATAATAAACCTGAAAGACAGGTTGGAAAGCGCAGAGCTTAGAAATGAGGCTTTTTTTTCTTCGTTGGCTGCAAGCCATCTCTTTCAGTTATAATGAAAGCTTTTTTATCCATTATAGATATTCTGATTAAATATAAATGTTCTAAAACGTATAATATTTAAAAAGAAAATTTGTGTAAAACATATCCCAAGTACATTCACTCTTACAAGAAAAATAAACACACACTCACACATTGTATTAATTACACAACATTTTTACTTTTTATGAGGATTTTTTAACTACATGTTCCTCCTAAAAAATTATAATTATATATGAAACAACATGCAGCCTTAATTTCTTAAAATTGAATGGCTTAATGCTAAATGGCAGAATATTAGATTCGTAAAATTTACTATCCAAAGATGCTTCGATGTTCATATATATACTATAAGTCGAAATCACGTAATCGTGTTCTTATAAAATTTAGAAATGACATAAATGAATTATAGTTTATATATACATTTAAGAATCAATCCGGCACTTATTATAATATAGCAGATGATATATCAAACACAGTTTTTGCATAAAACGAATGATATGGTGGAAGCAAAAATGTGAAGTACAGTACTATATTACTCTCTCTATAGGCTTGTAAGTTACTAGTCTTAAGAAGAGGTTAATAAATATCTTTATATGGCTTAATTGTATTATTTGTTACTCTCTAGCGATTGGGAGATTACTTGAACTTCACTTTGAACTTTTCATGGGTGCCACTTGATTTAAACAACTCAAATTCCAGCATTTACATTTAAGAAAATAATAATAATATGGGAATAAGAAAAGTGTTAGTGTGATGTAGATGGAAGTCTTCAGATGTGTATAGTTGATTTGACGAGTTTAAAACTCAACGCTTGCAGAGCTATAGAAGGAGGTCAATCGTTTTCTGGTACATGCGTATCCTTTAGTAGATTATAGAATTTATTACTACTCTTAGATAGAGATATTAAACTGTTTGAGAGCATTAACTTTATATTAGAGGATCAATAAAATTATATTTTGAAAAATAGTTGACTATTTCTAATACACTTTGTCTGGACTTGAACTTGTTGAAATTTCGATCTTGTGATTAGTGTAAATTTAAAATGACCGAAGAGTTGGGTAATAGGCTGACGTCACAACCCTAAAATATACATGTACATTCTTGTTTTGCACTATTAACTTTTTGATTCAGTTCCCATAATTTTTTTAGCTTTTTCACTTGTGCATGTCTAGTGAAAAAGCGAACTAGTGACTAGCGAAAACCGAATTCTTACTCGTGCAAATTTCTTGGAGAATCATTCAGGTGGTTGCTGTCGACACATAGCATTAAAGGCGACTTTCACCAAGTTGTCAGAACGAAGGTTATGTCCTATAGTGGATCTTTCATCTTCTGAAATAGGTGAATATCGCATAAAGCAGTGACTCTTACTGCGTCAACTTTATTTCCATATGGATCATCATCTTTTCAATTCTGAGCACATCATTGGCCTCTAGATGTAAAAAAAAAATACGTATGCAATATATAGAGTATATGCAATATATAGAGTAATGATACAATAAAATGATTGAAAATTGGGTAGAAAATAAAAAAAAGAGTAATAGCCATAGAGACATTTCTTTTCAAAACAACCTCTAATGAAAAAATTCATATTAATGCTTGAAAAAAAACTAAATAAAAATAAAAAAAAAACAAGATTAAGTCACAACTGGCCCTCCTAGTTTTAAAATGTGAGGCATCTCAAGGTTAATTAACTTAAAATATTTTGACTTTTTAAAAAACGTGTATGTTATTCGTCATTTTATGCTGCATATTTAATACCAACTATTTGACAATACTCAAAATGTTTCAAACCCTATTTAAGCAATTGCACATTATGTTTTCATAAAATCAGCAAATAAATGGACATATCCCACCCACGTATTCTGTTTGAAGAATAGATGTTTGTTTCAGTTTATACATCATAATAAGTCATATCATTTTTTTAAACATTAGGAGGAATTAGTAGAAAACTTGGTAAGATGAACAACCAAAACAAAAGTCTATATTTATAAATCTAGAAATTTCGTCCAAAGTCGATTGGTTCTGGTCCTCGATGTTTAGGTATTGCCTCAAATCTGGCTTCTAACATTTACATTGCTAAAATTCAAATACTTACTATTATTTCAGAGAAATATGTCTTACAAATATTTCAAAGTGTAGAATAATCACTGGCCGGAGATGGTGAACTTCGAATCCAAACATTAAAAAAAAAAGAATGAGTAATCATGTGTGAAACTTTAAGAGTAAAACAAACGAAAAATACGAAAAAATAAAGAGCGGGAGTTGTCGGAGCCAACAGGAAGGAAATTATATAATCGTGGAGCATATTCTCTATATACTTATACACTTGAAATTTTGTAGGCATAATTAGTATCATACACTCTTTGAACTGTATTGAAGTGCAGTGTCATATATATATATATATATATATATATATTGTTTTGAAAATGTATTAAAATATTTAATTTTTTTGAAATTTTCAAAAGTGTGAAATATGTTTAAGCACTTTTAAAACTTTTATTTATTTGTGAAATGTACACATTTAAGAATGTATATTTGACATTATAAATCAACTATTTGCAAATCATAAGATTCATTTGTGTACTAAATATTTTTCTCACAGTGAAACTACCAAAATTTCCTAAAAGAAAATATTATTACATTCATAGGCTCATACTATAAAAATTATGAATATATTTTAATTATTTTATGTATTAGAAAATTCATTCCCTTATAAAGCATGTTCAAAATTTCAAAGTAATTAGTTTTAATTTTAATGAATTACAGCTAGTCGAAAATTATGTTCGTTTTCAGTAGTCAAGATAAATCTAACATTCCAGAGACCCTTTAAAGCCATTTTATAATTTATTTACGTTTATTCGAATTCTAGAGCTTAAGAAATAAAGTGATAATTTTATTAATTTTTGGCTGACATGTTGCTTTAAAAAAATGGCATCAAAAAAGTGCGTGAGCATAAAATAATGCATTTTTGTAGCATTATCTTCTGTTTTTATACTTTTTGTTGGAAGCATCGGCAATGTTTTGTTTGAGAAAATAAAAATTCATTATGAATTTAAATAAAGTATTTTACTTTATTGAGAATATTTGATTTTCGGGAGCCTAAGGCTTGGAAGTACTTTTATTTTACGCTATTTAATATTTATTTTGAATAATTCTAATTTTTCGAGAACTTATCAGAAAAAATAATGTTATCAAATGTTTAAAATAATGAGCATAACTAATTTCAATTTTTAATTTACTTAATAATGTTGTATTGAGAAAGAGGTTGCAACAAAAATGCGTGTCCATAAAATAAATGATACATGGTGTTAGATTCAAAAAATTGCCATTTAATACATTACGATTATAATATTTACGTTTAGTTTGATTAAAGTATATTTACATTGCTAATATATGTTTAAATTAATGTTTTATCGTCTGCTTTTATTTCGATATCAGAAGACATTGTGATTGTCTACTTTAATATTTTATTGTTTACTTTTATTTTAATATTTAATTTAATAATTGATTTTTTAAACATTTGTTTCTATATTTGTTCCTTGGGCTTCCATTGTTTTAATCTTCAATATCATTTCAGATAATTTTACGCTATGCCGAACTCCTCTGGAAAATAAAAACAAGTATTTGTGCACTTCTACGAAACATATATCTGGAAAGAAATATCAAGAATGATTAAAAACACCATTAGAATCTTTTTATTGGTTTTAATTCAATTCGAAACTCTAATTTCATCCATTTTTCAATGAATTACAATATTAAAATTATTTTTCTCAAATGTTGCATTAGCTTAAAATACGATTAATAAATGCGATAGCTCTTAAATTTTCTATTTACTTCTAAAATTTAAACTGCGGGTTTTGGAATTTTATGATACATTTGCGAATAATTTGGTGTATAAAGATAAAATATTTTATTATGTTTGAATTTTTTTTTTCATATTCATATATTGTGAATTGAGTTTGCGATAGATTGGATATTTATATAAAATAACTGTAACTGAAAACAGCTTTGCTGAAAATAAAATGATTTTAAAGTCTTTATTTTTAATATAGATAGAAGGAAACATAAATTAGTAATGTTCGCATTAAATTGAATCTAAAACGTTTAGAATTTGGAAAGTGCACGTAAATGATACCGATTCCATCAGTACTAACTACAATATAAAATATACATTGAGGCTAAAAACACATTTACACTTTCATACACATAAAGAGAATAAACCACATTTACTTAATTTGCTTCCTTAACACAGCATTTAATTCTAAATCATTATAAATTTATTGTAAAGCCTGATATATAAGAACTAAATTTATTTCAATATATTTTATTCCAATAACCAATTATCCTTTTTTATAATCCTCAAAAGTCGACTGATAGAAAATTATTTTGCTGTATTAAATAATTTAATTCAATTCAGTTCAGGATAATTGTTAGATAATGACAAAATTAAATGGAAAAAAAATTCTACCCGATTTCTAATTGTATACTATTAACGAAAACGAGTTCATTAAATTTGTGTTCTAATTTTTTTACTATTTTACGTTATTCTTATTTTCTTCTTGAATATTATAATATTTGTTCCGACAGCTCTCTTATTTAAGCATTCCGAGACAAATGCATTTGTTTCTTCTTGTGAATTCTTCACAATTTTCGATTCTATCCTGTTTTTCATTTTCACAATTATCAAAAGTTCAAATAGTGTCCGTTTAGTACTTCGATAAGAAATACTGCTTAATAATAATAATCATTGTAATTTGCCTACGAGTTGAACAATTTGGCATACCCACCTAAATTCAGTTTTACTGGAATTGGTATAAGTGTTCCGTTATTTTCTCCACATGTCCACATTTCTTCTAGATATAGCTAATATGTTCCTATCTGAAGATGAGGAATATTTTCTTGCTTACAATAATATATGAATTCCTTAGAAATCAATTGTGAACCTTTCTCAGTAATCATACAAGATGGATGTTTTCTGACACAGAATTAGCTTACTTAAAATGTCTTATGAAGAGGAAGGTCTGACAGGATACAGGCATACGAATTTCGTAAAAGCATCTACGCTTGTATAGATATACTGAAAACGTTTATTAGTCATCGATAGAATCCTATAAAGTTTTGTGATACATATTAAAAGGTACATCTTCCTTTGGAATAGGATTTGGAATTTTTTGAGTTTAATTTTTTCGGTTTGCCAAAATATTTATTTTGAAACTTTTGTAATCACATTTTTTGCATGCTCATTTTATAAAGATTTGGAGTATAGATATCTTGTTTAATAATACTTTTGAGGAGTTAAAATATCTTGTTTCATGAGCTATTGAAAATATTGATTTACATATCCAGTAATTCAATCTACTAGTTCTCTTCTACTTGCTAGTTTTCATAATATGTTTATTTTAAAGAAATAACCATCAGAATCTCCTACTTTGAACTAATTGTTTAAATATAACAATACAACCATTTTGTGACTTCGTTTTTTAAATTTTAGTTTTCGTACTTGATAACTACCATATTTAAAATTGGATGCTTGCTTGGGATCTCAACAAGCTTCATTCTTTCTGCTATAAGTAAAAAATCTTTGAAGAATAAAGTCTATATAGCAAAGCGAATTGTTAAATCTCTTTTACTTAATATCTTTTGATAATTGAGGCAGTAAATGACTGTCGTGAAATATTCCCCAAGCAAACTTTTTGAAGTATTGATAATAGCTAAATATTCTATGTCATAGACACAATACGTTTCTTCAGATAGATTGTTTTTGTTTATGTAATGCACATAATGAATATTGTCATCATTAACACTTTTTGACGGAAAATTGTTCCATCTTCGTGTTTGCTTGCATCTGTGTGCAACCCGATCTCTCAATCCTGTTGGAAAAGGCAAATTACTGGAGATATGGAAAGTAAATCTTTCACTCATTGTTTACGTAACGATTTTTATGCTCTTCTTCAAAAGTAAACTGTTCAGGCTTCCTAAATAAATCAATTGGCAGTGTATAAGTAGTTTGATAATGGGCGAGTATTAGGATAATACTTTATTGAAATATTCAATAAAGTTCAAGAAGACTTCGAATTTCATTCAAATTGGTTGATTGTGAGAATTTTCGAACATTTGCGATCTTTGCTGGGTGTTGTACCATTTTTCTGATATGATATCAGAATTCCAGTCTTCGTTTTAAAAATCGGCATTCTTTAATATTTAACTCATGTCTAATTTTAGAAGCAGTCTTTTTTTAGCAAGGACTATCGTCTCCCGTCATTAACTGAATGTTTTACGTTGTAATCCTTATAATCTAAGAAGCTACCATTCTCCATAAAGTTTTGGAAAATATTGAAAACATATCTTTGAAAAAGACTAGGTTTTGTAGACACCCACTTACTGAGAAACATTTACGATAATGAGTTAGTAATGATGTAGGTTTTTAAATTTTCTCTTCTATGTCCACATATAAAAATCCCTTTTTTAGATCGATAGTCATAAAAACCTTAGAATTCTACAGTTGATCTCTATAATACATTTCAAATTAGTGGTAAAGGAAAACAAACTTTGAAAATTTTGCGATCACATTTTCCTAAAATGCACAAAATTTCATTTTATCATCTTTGTTTTCCGTTATTACTAAATCAGAAGAACCATTCAATTCTTAATTGATTCTTTAAAGTGTCTCTTAACCTTGATGTTTTCATGGAATGCCAATGTTCTTGATTATTTCATGAACAGGACATCCATATTTCCAAATGAATTTTCGTTTGGCTTCAGTAGTGTTTGCATTTTTAAAGATTTATAGTTTATGATCAGTTCATACCAATTAAGCTTAATATCTTTATAAGCAATCAAAATAATCTTGGTCAATAACTTTAATGAGAGCTATTACGAGGTACTAGATATTGTTTCTGTCTTTTACATTTCATAATTCATTTATATATTAATTTGAATATTTGCTGAACTTTTCAAATTTGGTCATAAAAACGAAAATTTGTATCTTTTTTTAAAATTTCAATGCCAAACACAACTCCCAAAATCATAATTAAAATCATTACAACATGTAATTTTATTCAAATGCATTTACCGACCAGTAGTAATCATTTTATCAAAGCATCCAAGTGTTTTTATATTACCTTTTCCAATTTCTGATACATACATCCTTTATTCTCTAATTAGTGCAAAAGAAATTTCGCATAAGCCTTTTGCTCTAATCAAATTTTCAGTTCTTTCAGTATCATTCGATGCAGAAAAGTCAACTTCAATGAATTTCACTTATTAGTAATTGAAGAATTTGATACAAATCCTCAGAAATCCTCTTTGAAGCTTAAGTAATTAAGTGCAAATGCGTTCTTAGAATCTTGATTAATTCTTCTACTCTGTGTATAATGGCAAAAATCCAAATTAACTAGATATGGTCCGAAGATTTATTCCGCATGTTGATTATTGGGTGAAATGATATCGTTTGATATTATTATTTTCAATCCTCGAATTCCTACAGTTATTGTTTTCGCTATTGAAACTGAAGGGAGAAGACTTGTAATTTTAACCGAATGTAGTAGGTTTTCTACAATTCTCAGTTTGGAAAGCAGGTCTCTGTTCAGAACTAAATGCTCACACTACTACTCTTCTTAGTGAAATGTTCATCTAAAGTTTTTATCTGTGACCAATCATCGGCGGAATAGTTTCATATCTGTGGGGATTCTTCATTTAATTTGACCGCAAATTATTAGGCTCATAGTTGTTTAAATGTTTCTGCATCCATTTCCGATATCCATTCTGAAAAGTAATTTTTATTTAGAACGCAAAATGTGTCCAAGTAATTTCTGGGACTTTGTTGTGGTTAACAAAATGATTTCTATAGATTTTGTAGTTATTTTAAACCATTTTGAAACGGAGCTTTAATGTAATCATAATCGTCTACAACGCTTTTGTTTTCTTTTGTACAATCTGAGCAATATACTTCGGCGTTAGTCCTAACAAAGTAAGAAATGGAAACTTTGTTGTAATACTTTCTCCTTGAATCTGACGATAATTTAAGGTAAGATAAATAACAATATCATTATCTGTAGGGTTTATTGGATCAAATTCTGTATATCCAATCTAGGTTTCACTGTAATTTTTTTTTTTCGTATTTTCATTGTGATAACCCATAGTTGGTTTATTTTTTTTAAAAAATTTGAGTTCTTCCAAATCACATTATATTTCATCTTTATGTTTCTTTTCTTCTTATTCATCTTGGTATTTTTTTTTACTTCTAAGGTCAGTATTTGGTGGTCTTTCTTCAAAGAGTTTTTATGGTATACAATTCCGAGGTTTTAATTAAAATAAATTTCAATGATTTCAATTTCAAATTCAAAAAATTTCATTATATATATTTATAATGTTAACTAATAACACAATATTTAACATCAAATTATGTTTCAAAATAATATTTTAGTAATATCAATCATGTTTAATACTTTTAATCTAACCAATTGTAAATATTACTCGAATACATACTGTTGCATTACCCATATATCTTTACTAGATATTAAGTTATTAATTTGACTAAGAAAATAAGATTTCTTTTAATCTAACTTTACCTTATAATTAAAAATATTCGCCTAAAACAAATAAATTACATGTTATTAATATTTAAACAACAATATTTTCTTTTTTCCCACAAAACTGATTTTTTTCTGCATCATTAATCTTTACTTATTAATAAACGAGAGAGTTAACAAAAGAGATAAAAAAAAACATTTCCTGTCAAAATAACAATACTCAGTTATAAAATTAAAGTACTAAAGTTACGAAACATTCAATATTATAAATAAGGAATAACAAGTTTGTTATATTATTCGGCGTTTACCTATGAAAATACAACATGGTAAACGTAGTAGCTTAACATTGTTGACATACTATCGTATTCGGATTTTTGAATATTGGCATAGATATAAAACGATTTTCATTTTTATTTGCATTTTCATGGAATATGTTTGCATAATTTATATTTAACTAGGTTGTAATTTTTAAAAAAACATTTATATAAGTTTTGAAATAAAATTATTACGTATATGTAAAATTTGTATTTCAATAAACTTGTGGGTTTAAAAATATATTGTATGTTTTTAGCTTAAAATAATATGTTTAATTTTAATATATGGTTATTTTGATAATTTTGTGAATTTTTCTATTAATTCAACAATACTTTTAGGTTTTTAGCTTTAATAATTTTCTTAAAATTTGCTTTTAGAGGCTATAATATGTAATATAATATACTTTTTGTATAATTTATAATGATATCAAATTATACTGAATAATTATTTATATTCTAATATGTACGAGAACACGAAAATATTTATGTTTTGCTATATCTAGGGAGTTATAGCTGTATTGTTATGTAATTTTTACATTGGGAGGAAATTCATTTATCTCACACTTCTCGACAGATAAGTATTTTTTTTTGACAGTGAAAAAACTCCAATATGGCCATGATGGAGATCTGTATGAGGTGAAAATGAGCAATAACCTATTCTTGGCATGACTGAAACTCGATTCTTATCTACCTCTTAGTCGAATTACCAATGCATTTCACGAAGCCGTTATAGTAATTAAAAAAGTTTTTTATGATACTATGTTGTATTTTATGCTGTGACCAAACTGGTGAGTTTAAAGTTTTATGTTTAATGTCATTCAGAAAATCTACTTCAACTAAGGCTGTATTTTTATTGATGAAGCGTTATGTTCCAGATCCATTTTCCACATTGCCATTGATATTTTTCAAAATTCTTTCTTAACTACGATTGCACGATTAGTTGTTCTTTATATGGACTGAGTTAAATGCCGAGTTATTTTCTTTAATTGAGAGTTTTCTGAAATTTTTCTCTCAGTAAGTCTTTGGGAACTTGCACTTTGTTCTCTTAATCATGTTTAAAATTCTAATAATACCTCAAGATTCAATTAATTAAAATAATAGCTTTGAGTTCAGTTGTAGCTTTCATTATTAATCTGGAGTATGGCTCTTACTTATCTATATATTAGTAATGCATTTTAATTAAATCTTTGAAAGTGTAGCTTAGATTTTTCGAATTCTTTTTAATGAGTCCTCTAGAGAATATACGGATTTGTGATTTGTTGGTGATGACTGTTTTTGTTCTTTTACTTTCAATGAAAATAAATGCCTAAGGCTATATTCGATATCATTGGGGTTTCCTTCGACAGGATAAAAAAACTTTACGTAATAAAATGTATCTATCAAGATGTGCTTCATAAAAACGAATCTAACCGCAATACCTTGCCCATGTATATACAATGTAAGTTTGTATATTTTATATACAATGTAAGTTTGTATATTTTATATACAATGTAAGTTTGTATATTTTATATACAATGTAAGTTTGTATATTTTATATACAATATAAGTTCGTTTCAAGTATGTACAATATAAGTTGGTTATATACTTGATACGAAGTTTATGGTATAGAATGAGAAACATTTTTATAATGAAAAAATAGATACATTTTCAATAATAACTATTACATTTTAAAAGAATCTCTGGATTTACCTTAAGTTCCTGATAAAAGTTTTCTCCAAGTACTTCAAATATTAAATTTAATAATAATGCTGATTAATATATGTATTTCTAAAAATAATAACTATTTCTTGCGAATCAGTTTATCAAATGCTGTTTCTTTCCCCCTCGAAAGTAGGCGTAACACACATGATAATGCCTACAAAAATACCTATACATTGAAGAGATTAGAGCATATGTTTATATAATACTGAATATATGTTTATGTATTATAACTCGAACTTGTTGAGAGGGAGAAAATGGAGAAATGACGCCATTTTTAAAATGTATTACTATAGTGATTCAAATCCATGGAATAATTTGTTTCAAACAATGAAATACGCACTTTAAAATTTCTTTTAGTTTCGACACGTTGAATAACATAAAGTAATTACCACACTTAAAAAAATCTCTTTCAGGAAAAATAATGTAAATAAAGATAACTTGAAAACTATTTTTGTCTCTCGAAACAGACAAAAAACAGGATACTAAAGAGTTTTTCTTAAAAAAATCCGGTTTTAGCGATTTTTTTGGTAATGTATAACTAATCTTTGTATTATTTTCAACCGAAATATCTTTTGAAATATCGAAAAAAATTTGCTTTTTTTAATCTTTTTAATTAAATATTTATTATTGTACTTGCATCAATATTATTGTATATCATTACTTATTAAAACAAATCTACAAGCCTCTTCTCTTAACGTACATTTTTGAACATGTGTTTTCTATGCTATATATTAACGAATTCATTAACAGAAATCCTTTGACAATCATTGAAATTAGTGGCCACTAAAGTCAAATAAAATTTTACTAAATGAATAAAATACCAATCATTAAATGAATTTATTTATTTTACCGTATTTCTGTAAAAAATGATTAGAAAAATAAAAATGATGCATGTGATGAATAATTTCAATATATTTTGTCATCTCACCGTTAAGTCACACACATTTCACTTCACTCTTATAAGTAGGTCACATGGTAACGAATTTGCAAAACAAGTTTTAAGAAAGAGGTTATAAAAATATCATCTTAAGAATGGAAAACGGAATATTAGGAATAGGAAATCAGAATTGGATTACTCACTCTAGTGTCCTCCATTGATTGTTATCTTTTATTAAAAAAAAATAATTTCTCTTTCCATTCCGAAAATTTGTAGCCATACTTTAACTATTCATTTTGTTTGTTGCTCGGTTTCCGGTGTTTAATGAAGAATCCACGTCTCATCGTGGATGATAAAACGATACAAAAGGACGATAGTATCTCGATATGCCATCTATCAAATTTTGGTTTGGAATGCCAAATGAACTGTCCTGTGGTCAGTTTCAAGCAGGTTTGGGAGTCATTTAACACAATAATAGCATCAATTTCCCTTAGTAACGCGCCATCTGTCATCAAAAGTAGTTACACCCAACTCTTTTTTAAGACGGTCTTTTTTTACACGATTTTGAAATAACACAGATAATCAATGTACTTTTTTACACAAATTTTTTGTTCTAGCACGAATCCCGAATTTTTCGTAATTTTGACAGTGAAATCAGAAGACGGTAGGCTTATGCCCACACT
>BMAW01128280.1:2809-18436 GCA_019974015.1 Nephila pilipes | reverse complement strand
TCAGGATAAAATGGGGCAATTAAGTAGTTGATCAGCATTCAGATTTTATACCAGAATAAAAAAATATTCTTTAGTTAAAAACTTATAAATTAAATTGATTTATAAATTTTCCAAAATCTTTTACTTTTAAGAACGACATATTTTCCGTAATTTTGAAACATGGTACATATATTTGGTCCTGTCAATGAAGGTATACTAGTATATTGAAAGACTTACAATTGTAATATTTTTTCATTCTATAAAAACTGCTGAATATAAATAGAAGACTTAATTAACTTACTTACTTAAGATCTTCTAAATTAAAATGAGGAACAAATTATCTGATTAGCAAAATCCTAAGAGTTTGCTTCGGATAATGAAGAAAGTTGTAACTCGTTTCAATAGACGGTATCTCATTGTTAACAATTAAAATAAAAGGGAAAAAACTGCATTTTGTTATTTTTAAAATTACAGCTATTTTGTCCTGCTTAGCTTTAGTTAATTAGAAACGTAATGGATCTATTGGTGTTTTGCAATTAAAGTTTTTTCTTAGATAATGCTTGTATTAAACGATTATACTAAGTTTTCGTAAAATGTAGCATTTTACATGAATAATGTTTTGATAAATATTACAATAAATTATATATCGTTGTACTAAATTATAAGAATTTTGATGTGTTTAAGATACAATGACTCTAAAAAATTTTTCTATTATAAGCTAATTCGAGAGAATTTAGTTAATCAATTGCATGGTAGAAGAGCTTTAGATATTTCATCGTATCCATTCTATCAAAAGGAAAATATATTATATTACAGTTTCTTTGTAAATTTCCTTTTAATTATGTTTAGTTTCTTATAAAGTACTATTATTGCATTTATGAAATTTGGGTAAGGAGTTTCTTGTTTATTCTACCTTGCGATTCTCCTATATTACATTTATTGCATTAATATGTGATTTGTAAAACCCTTCTCTCCAAAGAGATCAGATATATGTTAAGAAGAAAGAAAAAAGAACCAATATTTCTCGTTATATATTATCATATTTTTCTTTCCTTTAGTGTCATGGAAATTTTACAATACTCCAGGCTAAGTTTCATTTCAGGAGAGTAGTCATCATATTGATAAAATTTGCATTTTTTCCTTTCTGGTTTCTGAATTAGGAAAAATAACTTTCTTTTAACTGCTATTCATAAAATTCTCATGAAAAATATGTTACTGATCTGAAAGATAATCTTGAAAGCTTCAATAAAAATAAAATCTTATTTTTGTGCGATTTTGTGCGATGTTACAATAAAAATTATTATATATTTGGAACTCCATTAAACAATTGTGTTTTAATGTTCCATACTTTATCCCGCTGATTGTACGCATAAAAACCTTTTCTTTTTAAAATAAATACGTAAGAATGTTATCTTTATTTTCATGTTATATTGACAAATGTACTAACATGTGTCACTTTTATAATAGCTATCTTAACCCTGTAAGAGTTAATGAATTACTAAAATAACGAAGTATTGAAACACATAAATTGCAAGTATCGGTTTTATTAGAAGTATTACATATCATCAAATATAAATTAATCATAGATTTGAACTGTTTTGGTCATCGTTAGTTCGAAAAATGTTTTGTTAAGTATTTATTTCGTTTCCGCTGAGGTTTTGATAAGCGTCACCAAATGTGTAAAATAAGAGTAGGAAAAGTTCTGAAACAGTAGGTTGTAATTAACAAGGAGAAATTCTCGTTTTCAAGAAATATCATGCCACTGAGTGTCCCATTGGAATTAATGTATTTTACTTTCGCATTTTAAACACATTTAATTTTTTAAGATGCTGACATAATTTACAATATTTTCAAATTATAAATTTACTGATGCTAATACAAACTACCCAAAATCAGCTTTATATTTTCTAATATATAGTCTTCCATTAAATCACTAAACAGAAAAATATATTTTTGTCTTGACTCTGCGGTAAGACAATGGACTGATAATAATACGAGATATCTACTCCAAAGATTAATAATAATTCTTATAAAAATATTTATTCGTTTGAAGGCTTATAAGAAAAGTCTGATTCAGTACTTTTTATTATATATTGGAATGTTATGTACCACAACCTTGGGTTTCATTTCGAAAGAAATTTTAAAATGTCTAGAATTTACGTATCAAATAAATTTTCACTGATGCAGAATATGTTCAAATATTATGCAAATGGCACTCTTATTTTATTGAAACAGATAAGAAATGAAAAAAAATTTTAATCAAATGATGTAATAAATATATTAATATTTAATAATCTGTAATATTTATCACTCGCAGAATATTACAATAAGTTGCAGCAGTAACTTATTAATAACATTTTTTTCGTATGCATATTTCTTATAGGTTTTCAAAATTTTAGAATCTATATTTTAGACAACATACCTTCTTTCAATATTTCAGACTTATTATTGAAAATTATTTCGAAAAATTTATAAACACATAAACTATTAATTTTGTTTAAATATTGTCATAGAGTCGCACTAGCGTAATGTGTTTAATCAGTGTATGCATGGTGAAAAGAGGAGAAATTCAAACAATTTCGAAATAACTAGATATATTGTTGGTACTCAAACATTTGATGAATAGATTGAAGGGAAAATAATTAAATATATCATCGCATATACGTCTTCAGAAAGAAGGCCATATATAAATTTATTATCGACTATTTTGTGCGTTACCTAAGGCATATTAATTTAAAGCTAGAGAATGTAACACTTCATTATATATCTGATTTAGGGAAGTGCATTGTTTTTCTAATTATTTTGAAAGTGCGAATGCTTAAGGGAGCATTTTAATACCGATATAGGGGGATCTATTTTTCACCAGTTCTGAATGGTATATGGTTCTAAATTATCTAAGGGAATTTTTATGATTTGATTTGTTTTTATATTTTTGATGCCTAAAATGATTGTAATATTTTTTCCGAATTGTTTTTTAATATTCCAAATGATTTCACGTATTGAACACGTCAATTCTCTTTTCAAAAAATTATACACTCAGCGTTAAAAAGAGTTGAAAACATCTTTCATTAAATTACAAATATGACACAGAGGTGAACCTGTGCTATATGATACGCATTTTAAAATAGAGGAACTCAGCTTAAGCAAATTTAAGACTAGAGCTACTAGTTTCATTTTTTTTTCTTTCATGTGAAAAGTAATTGTATAAAGTGATGATACTTTTGAAAATCACTGAACCTTAAATAAATTAAAGTAGAAAAAAGAAATTTACAAACAATAATTAAGTACTGGATCTTTAAATGAAAATGAATTCAGCTGTCAAATATCATTAGATAAATGTTTCGAGTTTATTTTAATCTAGATTATAATTTGAAAATTTAATTTTTAATTCTAATTCTATATTATAATTTTTCCAAATATATAAATATTTTATGCCGTGTGTCTAAACCCGAGATCTCTTCTGGATATTGACTACAACTTTCAAGTTTTGTTTTTTATTTTATTTCACGAAAGAAAAGCAAAGTTGGATCCATCTAACGTTGTTAACCTGTTGGGAATAAACACGAAATGAGAATCTTGAAACACAAATGAATATGATGCTGACAAGAAAAAGGAAAGTTATTTCTTTTGTCTCCAAACTTGTATCGAAAGCCGATGCACTAAACGAAATCACTGCCTATAAGTACGTACTTCTTATTGGTTGTGATTATTGAGTCTTAGGAAAATGAACAATACCTCCTCGTAGTTTACAATTTCTAAAACTTCTGTTGGAAAGTGACATGCAAAATGAAAAGTTTAATAATTTTGTACGAATGAAGAATTATATAAATGTTTTCTAAGCCCTTTTTTTTGATAGAGAGTTTTTTAATCAAAATGCTTGACACAATTTCTTGAAACTTTGAATGAGATTTAAAGTTTTTTTTTTCAACTTTCATTAATTTCACATAAAATTCTATGTGAGTCACAAACGTAAGAAATATTAAAAATTACGCATTATTTAAAATTTAAAGTTAGTTGATCGGTTTTATTAATGTTGCACTAGAAGCAATACTTAAGTATTGGTGACGGATCTCGTAATTTTGATTCTCGGTCAAGTGACGAGGACTGGCACCTCCCTCTCATAACATCCACACCACACCTATGGGAGTACGTGGGACTTTGACATATTCATTGTTCATCAACCTTGCTACACGATGGGTCCTTAATGGCGTAAAGGATCGAATCCGGTAGCGAGTCTGCGACCATGATCACTGGGCTATCACGGTGATTTAGTATTTTTATTTTTGTTTCTAAATAACAATTCATTGCAAGAATTTTATCATTACTCAAAAGTAACTAAAGACAGTAAATACTCGTATAATTTTATAAAGTATTCAAAGTATATTTTGTCAAATAAAAAGGCACTTATTGCCAAGTATTTAAGTATTTATAATTTTTTCAAATGGCGTTTCTGCAAAACGTAAGTAATCTTATAATACTTTCAAAATTTCAAGGAATTTGCTTAATAATATCACCCTTTTGTTTCTATAAGTAAGAAAATTTTTAAAAAAACCGCATTTCTTTATATAAAGAAATAAAAAAAAACATTTAAACTTAGCAAAAGTGTAAATGTATTTTTATTTTATGTACATTGTAATTAATTTTCAACAACTTTTCTTCAAATCACCGCAAGTTAAGTACCTAGTCTTCTTTAAGCTAAGCTTATTTTTTGAAAAATGCATGCCTAGTCTTTGAAAAACTTCTCAAATAAAGAATGTAGATTGCATTCAGTAAAATAAAGATATGGTTTAATATAATTTTTAAGTTCCTGTGACTGAATTTGCATATGTGGAGTTACATACTTCATGAAACACTTAGACTTATCGTTATTTATAATTGAATAAATCAATGACACTTAAGCAGTTTTCAAATATCTGCTTAAAATCACTCAATAAAATTACACCAGTTCATAAGCAATCAATAAATTCTACACTTACCACTGTAGCCTATCTCAACGAAATTAAATTGCAGTAAATACATATGAAACCAATTTTGAAGGCGCGTTTTCTCTTTTCACTTTATTTTTATTTTGTAAATAACAAGAAAATGAGTATTAAAATTTAAAACAATTAGAGAAAAAGATTAAATGTATAAAAAGAAAATATTCTGAGGAAAATAAGGAAAAAAGCATTAATGTTTGTAAGAATTTTTCATTATTAAATATTCTATTAATTTTGATGGTATAGAAAAGAATCAATGAATAATTTTAAACATATTATAAGCTAATTTCATTTTTGAATGACATTAATTGAATTAGTGAATGGTAATTACTTTAAATTTGATCTCTTAGATAATTTCACGGATAACAAAATGTAGTAATTGATTTTAATCCATCTAGAAAGTATGAATGTTGAAAGAGTAATAAGCTATGTTTATTTGTACTGGAGTGTATAGAATTGGTAACAAACGTCGAAAAAATTCTTAGAAATTGTGTTTAAATCATATAGCTCGTGCGATTTATGTTTGGAAAAAAAAACTTTATTTTAAATGCAATGATGCACTTACTTGTGTTATCAATGAAAAAATTTTAATTTCAAAACACTGAATTAAATTATTTAGTTATATTTTCCAAAATTATTTTTCATTTTTCGAACACAATCTACTAAAATGCAAGTAATAGACTTTAAAGAGCGTGTTAACCCCTAACTGCTGCGTAATACTCACGAAAAGTGAATCTGAAAATACCTTAAAACCTTAATCTGGAAACATGTTTTGATATGATGTATCTTTATATATGAATAATGTATCAGAGTTAAATTATTTTTTTTAAAATCATTGATTAAATAAATGTGATACACTTATATTAATTTGAAACATTTTTATTCGATTTATGAATAAAATTCTAAATGTACTAATTTAAATTATTTCAAGTATTCTTTAAGTCATACATTGATTTAATCCATTATAAGCAGGAGCATTTATATTATATTTATAATCACTGAAGTTCAAATCAGTTTATATGTTTAATCAATGAATGCATTAAAAGACATCGTATCAGATATGAAAATGATGTGGCTTCACTTTGAATAGAACTTGACAAGAAAAGCATGTCTTGGTATTGTTGAGTTCACTGTCCCTTTTTGTATTAAACCAGAGAAGTTTAGTGTAAAGCCACAAGAGATAACGCTCTTCTCCCTTAAGATTTATTGTAAAGCCACAAGGTGGCGCAAGAACCTAACATGGATTAGGAAAAAGAATTCTTAATTTTTAGAATTGGACTGGTTGTGCAAAGAAAAATTCTTTGATTCGCATACAGATGCAAGATCCAATATAGTTTGGAATTAAAATATATTTTTTTTGTTTGAATGGTCTGTCGCAATTAACTGAGTGAAATTTAAATACTTATAGTAGTAACAGATATGTTGTCAAATGTAAGGTACCAAAATCAGAGTCGTTCTCTTTATACGACAGTGAAAAATATTAGTATTCTAATATCTTAAGAGTGTATTAGTTAATTGATCGTGCGTAATATTTGAACAAATAAACATTTGGTTAGATTAAACAAAATTCACATATATATATTTCGAAAAGTTATTACGAAAAGAATTTTCAGGACCATATTAAGCTACTTTTTCGAATATTGTCTTTTTTTATGGAAATAAAAGTGTCTGTCCCTTTTAATACTTATCCTTAAAAATGCAATAAATCATTAAATATATTTTGAATTTTATCTCATTATTATCTATTCTATCTCAGGGTTGATTAACTGCATACATTATTAAATATTGCTTGATATCTGCTAATGAAATCTGTATCATTTGGAATGTCACATTTCAACCAGATCTTTTTAATTTTGACCTTGTACTCTAACATTCTGAAACCGAGATATCGCTAAATGTCAGAATTAATATAATTTTCTCAAAAACTGTGAGCAGTTTTGACTTTTTATAAATTTTCCTGAAAAGAACCGTGAAATAAATTTTTCTTTAAATTATTTTAATGATATTTTATGAAATACAGGTATTTTTTTTTTCTTTTAAAGGAAAAAAAGAGAAAATTATTGAAATATTATTCCATATACTTATATTAAAAAGTAATATTATTGTATCAACAAATGTTATTTATTACTTTTAATGATAAACGTTTATATAATTTTGTGCTTGAATAATTTTTTACTCTTTATTCCGTCTCTTTCTGACCAGAAACTACTCTAGTTACGATTGTGTTTTGTCAACTGTTTTCTTGAACATCGTTTTCTTATTTCATAGAAAATGTAATATAGGACTAAATACTATGTCACTTGAAAAAAGAATATAATATACAAAAATGTGTACAAATTCTTGAGGAACATGTTTTAACAGAAGATTTATACACTTATGATTATGTTCCGTTAACATTCAGTATACCCTTATCCAAAACAATGAACATGGTGCAAAAAAAGGACAAAACTCCTTCAATATCACAGAATTTAAATAAATAAATATTGATAGAAAAAGTGAAGCAAACAATTATTTTCATAGCTGTAATCTTTTCGAGTTTTCTTTTCTATAAAAAAAATTAAAGGTTAAAAATTATGATTAATTAAATATTTCAATAATTTTACTGTATGCTGAAAATCATAGAAATTATGATATGAGGTTTCCTTAGTCTGTAAATTCCGTAACGTAAAAATTCTTCGCCAGACCAGGGGCACTGATTTATACATTCGGTATCCAGTCTTCCATGACTAAAGAAAGTGTCATTATAGAAAAATGTATATACTGGAATGTAACACGTGCAAATCTAGTACTAAAAATCTTTAAGACCACTGAAGATCCTGCAAACAGAAAAATTCTTTTTTATAACCCGTTTTTTGAAAACAAGGAATATGTTAGCAATTCTAAATTCATCAGTACAATAGGATGACAATCCATTCGATATGATATATCCCGGGATACGATTATGAGTAAAGGAATGATAAAAAAGAATTTCGGGTGTACAACTGATACAAAACCCCAAGCAGAACAATCTAGGAGTCCTTCAGTTGAAAACAATTTAATCTTCCTTCACATATCACTGACCTGGGCCTCTGGACGAGACAACAGAAGCGTAGGAAATTTATACATGACTTAGATAGCTAAGAAAGGGAGGACATGTCTGTAGAATGTTCAAAAAACAAATCAGAGACAAATTGGTAATGCTAATACTACGCAGTGTTTTGTTAAAAGACAAAGGCTCCTGTGGAATTCTGAAGTCTCAAAAACGGGAGCACATGATCGTAACATCTATCACTGTAATAACTACAAGTCAGAAACAAGTCATGCAAATTAAACGTACCATTTCAATGCATTAAATCCCTTAGACACTAATGTCACCCCAAATAGCTTAAAATACACCCTTTAGACAGCATGGAATGAACTGAATGTTGGGAATGTTGACTCCTTACTTCAGGGCATCACTATTTCATATGTCTTGGGTACAGTTGGGACGCTCGCGTTCCCATACTACGCATTGCCCATTATTCTGGGCGATCGTTTTATTTATCCTTTTGAGTCGACAGCTTCTATACCAAGTAGCGATGAAATTATTTGGATTCTGTGACTACTAACGCTTCATAATGAACCAAAGCTAAAATGCCGAATGATCTGCGCTATGGTTCGGCTGTCTATTGATATAATTCAAGCAAACAGACGATTCCCCTCTCATCCATACTAGTTATAAAGTCCACAATAGATTGCAGTTGCGTGAATGTTTTTTACCGGAATCCGAAGTAATCAAAATACAACCATGACTCAGTGACTTCTTAAAATTTCAGTGTTAGCACCATTTTAGAGATGTAGGGATCCAATCCTAGCTTCACAAGTTTTTTTCTTATTCTTAAATAAGCTTGGGTTTAAACAATACTTTACCTCAGATTATTACTAATACCTATCCCATCATTACTGATAATACCAGATAACAGTTTATTCCCTTTGATTTACATTGACATAGGTAAAAATACAGCACCGCAACTCTTGGATGCTAGTTGTCTCTAATTCCTCAATTCAACTTCCGTGCTTACGAGCATACATAACTAGAAATAATCTTCAGCGCATATGCATGCAGATATTACCACATAGATACCGTTCGTATCACGACCATTAGGATGCCAATTTACGATTGTAGTGGTTCTATATTGTAGCAGGTATACTTGGCTACATTTTTCACAAGTTGTGGCCCTGGTAGCTTAGTGGTCATGGTCGCGGGGGGAGGGAGGTTTCACCGAAATGTGGGTTTGATCTTTGATGCCATTAAAGAACTGCCATGTAGCATAGACTGTTATATATCAAATCTGTGGAGGTTCAAAGTCCTTTCATTGGTTTGGTCTTGAAGTTTGGAGACGGAGTTACCAACTCAGGTATTGTCACTTGATCGATGCTCAAATTTACGAGGTCCATAGCTAATAGCCCTCGTATTGCTCCTAGTGCCCGCATTCACACATACAAGCACACACACACACACACACACACATATATGTTATATATTTATATATATATATATATATTCACGTTGATGTTGGAGCAGATTGATTTTAACATAGAACAGAGAGATACTCGAATAACGTGTGACTTTAATAAGAAACTAAATGTTATTCAATTTAATATATACTTTAATTTAGAATATAACCTAATTTTAATTCAAGAATCAGGTTCATTGTTAACTACTGATAATAGTTACCTTTCTACTAACGATAGTTTAAAATGAGCTAAATAAGAATTTACTCTTTCAGCTGCTTTAAAATGCCTTTAAGTTTATATACATTTTAACTAATTGAATGTTTTAAAAATTCAATGAGGTGCAATTGTCAACAAAAATTCAGAAGTGTTTTAATTTTGCTACACTGTTCGCAAATACTGTGACGTAATACATACAAATAAGCATAATTAGCAAAGATTAATAGTTATGGGCTCTCACAAAATTTAACAAGTTTGTTAGTGTTTACAATTTTAACATTAGTTGCTGCTGCTTCAATAATAATGTAAAAAAAGCTCTGATTTTGGAAATATAAACATAATTTGAATTCTGTAATTTATCATCACGTGATTTCATGAAAAATTTAACATTGGTTTTTGTAATAAATAAATGTAATATAAAGTATGAACGTAGTTTATATTCCAAAATATATTATAATAGTACACAGTGAATATATATTTGATATAATTTACAAATATACAGTATAGATGCAATAAGTTGTTGTTTTTATGCTACTTTTATATTTGAGTGTACAGTATTAAAAGAAATATTTTAATAATTTATAAATATAAATATTAGGTTTGTACCTGATAGATTTTAGTTTGGTTGTTCTGCAATGAATTGAAATTTCATTGTTAGTTGGTTATGATCTTGAAGTAATTCATTCCGTGTGGCTTGATATTTTGTGCTGTTAATAAGTTTGACATTACTTGACGTATGCATTTCTGTTTAGCATCTCTCAATAATCATCTCAAGCTCTTATTTCTTAGACATATATACATGAATTGTGAGGAATATTTTCTTAATCAAAATTTTATATCATAAAATGAGTACACATTTTACCAACAAATATAAAGTTTACTAATATTTGATATACATTACTTACACAAATTCATTTCAAACATCAATTAAATTACAATGGAGTCAGGATCAACACTTAAATGAACAATTCGAAAATGCAATTCCTCATGAGCCATTTTCTCATAATTTTAAGTTGCAATATTACGTGAATTGTACTATGCGAAATTGAACTATGGTGGTAAATGAACTGCATTAGAATTGAAAAGGGTTTCGTCTATGAACCACATTAAATGAAAGTGGTGCAGGATATTTATACATTACCGAATTGATGTATGTGTGATTTCTACTATTTACAAAATTCCAACACGACCTCTGAAACTATATCTGAGTATTTTCCACATGTACCACAGCTATGAACTTGAACAAAATGGAAATAATAGACAATATTTCGGGTTAAGAACTATCCACAGGACTTAGGAATCAGTTTTATTGTTGCTTGGTATACAATTATTACAAAACAATTAAAGAGTTTGAAAGCTTTTTCCGTGTAAATCACCATATTATAATTAACAACTTAAGGTAACTAATTGTCGTATATTACCAAAACATTTCTTAAGAAATAAATTCTCGTTTAATTCTACGTATTTGTAAAAATATGGAATTTCATTAAAAAACATTATGAACTCATTCAACTATTACTTTTAACTACTCTAAGTAACAACATTCAATCTTCAGCTTTCTGAAAACATATTACGTAAGAAAGAATAATAATATAATTTATATATATATATATGTACATAACACATTGCTATTTTAACCCTTTTATACTCATCCACATATCACATTTAATATAAAACACTATTTGTATTCATTTTCTAAATATTTCACAGAATTAACTGTCAACGCAAAATCACTTTAAAGAAATATCAATAAATATGAATCAATATTATCCTATAATCAATATTTTAAATTTTAAAACACTCAACAAGTTTTTAAAAACAATTGAAACCTAAGAATAATACTATTCTCAACAACACACAATACAATATAATATTTTATAAATCTAATAATCATTGAACAAAATTTTAGATAGAACTGTACTCATTTTTCTTTTTCACAAAATTTCTCAAACTTATTATATATATAACAGGGAATTTTGCATGTTAATTTCATGAAATGAAGCCTTCTTCAGAAAATTAATATTTTATAATAATATAATACAGCATTATCTGAATTTATGAGTATAATCTTAAGTAATTTAAAATTTAATACCATTAATATATATAATTTTTTTTCATATTTTTAATCAAATTATTTATTGCACTCATTTACAAAAATCGAAAGTTCCTTTTTTCAGCGTTATTTTTAACTTGAAATCCAATACGCTTTAAAAAAGGATATGTTCAAATGTTCGTTAAAGTCACTAAGTAGAGCTTGTATTACCTGGAAACTAAAGTTCTATTTTGATCGCAGTCGCAATAATAGCAGTTTTCAAACTTGGGAGTGTTTTAGAGACTTGATTTAATTGTTGAATTTTGCACTCATTTCCAGTTTCGTCTTCTGGTTTACTTTCCTTGAATCCCAAATGATTTAAATGCTCATTAAGCGGATATGAATGAACTTGAGCATAATTTAATTAGATACATATTTTTTCATTTTGCAGGAACATGAAATTAGATGCTTTCTACACTGGTGATCAAAGAAATCGAACGCTGATCCATAACTGAAACTGTTTCTGACAATTTTATTAGACGAGCAGTATGAACTGCTATCGGAACCAGTGATTTCTACTTTGAATCCAGCAACAGCAAATAATGGTGATTTTTAATGAATAAGTGGTTATTCAAGTTTATGTGTTCTTTTTGAAACGCCTTTGACTGTTTATGCCGTTCATTTGCTCTCTGATTGCTAAAATGTCTCTAGTCACTCATCCGATAATTGGAGTTGTTCACTTTTCTATTCGAACGCATTTATTTTAGAGAAGTTACTCATACTTACTTTTTTTGCAGTTCAAAATGCAATTTATTACAATAGATATCATTTCAGATATTACTAAATTTCATAGAGTTAAATCTGTTTTGGATTGTGATGTTCAGTATTATGTCGGTGACATTAATCGTTCCCAACCTTCCGATTCTCCTTTTACACAGCTGAAGCTTAAAATCATCAAATGATGCATCGCATTCAAAAACATTAGACTAAAACCACTATTACAGGATTTAACCTAAAAGATAAAGATACCTCACAAATCCTTATATAGAGAAGAGAATTTAATAAAAGTAGAACTTCTAACGGCACACACACACACACACACACAATACCACGTCTACCCTTATCGATGCAATAGATTTATTTGTTATTGATGATTATTTGAATCTGCTAATAGAAACTGCTAATAATATCAATGTTAAATTCAGTAACTGATGTATCCAGAGATCTTCCGTTACATTCGTATCTCCTGAGCCAAAACAAGATATATCAAAAAGGATTCTGCAATTGTCGATACATTTACCAAGCGACAAAACTCATCTAGAGGTTTATATTCCCGATCACATTCTCCTTCAAATATTGGTGGTTCATAATATTGGTATCATACTCGTTATGCTGAAAAAGTCGAACGATGTGCTAAGCTCCCATTCATATTGAGAAAATAAAAGAAATTCTTAAGTTTGGTAGTAACCTGTGGATGGATTAACCTGTAATGGTTTCAGTCACTTATTTATTTATGGTTATAAACATAAATTAAATTTTTAACAGATAACTGAATGGCGTATTCTATTTTATTGAGTATCGTACTCATGCTTATGAAGGCGTGTGTCTAACTTGAAATTTGTTTTGTACAAGGTAAACTGTCTAGTTATTCAGACTCATACAAAAATTACATATGGTATTAAACCTTGAATTTTTGGACCTATATTATTATCGAATCCAATGCGGATATTTCTAAGCTTATTTTGAATATGAATTTCTTGGAAAGCGCTGAATTTACAATTAGCATCAAATACGTAGACTTATTGATTTCTTAAATTCTTTGATGATGCTTGCCAAACACTTCAATAGTCCGTCAATTGGATTGAACACATAATTTTGGTTGAAAGAATATAATAAATTACTTTTTGAATTTCCAACTATAACTGAAGCAATTCTAAACCTAATATCAGTTAAGAAATAAAAAGCTGTTCCAGGTACTTAAAAAGATTTAGCTTCAGAGAGGATACGAATCCCAAGTTCCATTCAGCTTGGAATGGTATCGTGGAAATTTTGACCATTAGCTGAAAGACTTTATTAGATGCCATACTTCCATAAGGTGGACAAATCGTTTTTCCATAGTCTTCCTGTGAAATCGTTCCTATCTGAAAGAAAAATTTATAGCTAATTGTTCTGAATTGCTCGATGGAGGGAACTTCTGTTTTCCAGGAGAGGATTATCAGTATACAAATGTTAGTCCTATAATTTCTAGGATGTATCAAACAATTAAGATATAACAAAAATATTACAACTATTTCAGTTTCACATCAGTTAATGATTTATATCCAAATGTTTTTCAATTTCAAGTAATTTTTTTGTCTGCAGATATCCAGTCGTTCCAAAGATTTCTCTGAAGGTCACAAAATTATCTCGAACCGACAAAATTTTACTTTGGACATTCGAGATAAAAAGCAGACATCAGTGTAAATAAATAACCCTGCATCCTCCAAACTTATGCTGATATATTTATGGCTGTAGTTCTTCAAACTCTCAATTCCATAGTTCAATTAGATGTCTTCTACACACACACACATATATATATATATACGGCTATTAAAATTGTAAAAAAATGAAGGAAAGCAAATACAATAAAGATATTTATTGTACGTAAGCAGTTTGGAATGAAGACAAAATTATTGAATTTGCTAGCAGTTTGGTGGCTCATAGAAATGCGAAAACAATAGAAACACTTTTCACACCTGGCATTTAAAACGGCCCTTACCCGGTTAGGAATGGGGACGAACAGGGCTTAGATGACAGAAACAGGCAATTCATCCTATGCTGTTTCAAGTCTATATCACACTTCAACGACCGTATTAGCTGGAGAGTGATGGCAGGTAAGTCTCTCAGTAACCCTGACCAGATTTTTTCAATGAGTGATGATCTGAAGACCATGCAGGCGAGAGCAACAATTGAATACTTTGTGTGTCACGGAAGGCCAGAACACGAAGTGATACTCGTGGACTCGCATTATCTGGTTGGAAGATGGCATTTATCAAGCCTCGGAGATACATAACTACTAGACGTAAGATGTCAGAAAAGAACCTATCTGCGTTCTAATTGCCCTGGATCCGCACTAGAGTGTGGGTTTCTTTTACCCAATGACTGACCAAATCCTCACGCTAGTTGCAGAGCCTCTATGCCGATAATGAATGCAAGAATGCGACGAACGGTCTCTTGGGAACGGTCTCCAAACACATATACGGCCATTATAATACTGTCGGCAGAATTGGGACTTGCCTGAAAAGAATCATTGTGCCACTCATGTGTCCAGTTTGGTCATTCGGCCCACCAGAATCATTGCATTTTCAATGGAAGCCGGAAAATTGTTTGCACTGCTGACATTCCACGATGCTGCAAACGTCGTCGCACAGTACAAACTTATACTGGGCGTGCTGCAAACATGCTCATTCTCTGACTAATGGTCCGTGATGTGGTTGTACGGTTTTTCTGGGATATCTCACAATATGTTTGTCTTCGCAGTTTTTAGTCATTAGAGGGCGAGGAGATCCTGCATACCATTCAGTATGAACCTCAGCAACCCATTGATTCCATATTCGCGTGGCAGTGGTTAGATTTCGACCATTATAATGGGCTCTATCACGGAACGGTTATCTACTACCTAGATAGACAACGATCTTGCATCTATCGAATTCCAACTCTTGCTGGTAAGTATTTCTTCTTATTCGAGGTAGAATATGATATTCTAATCAAATTCAGACCTTACAAAGTCCTTACCACATGAGAAATCCTCTAGAAAACGTTTCTTTCATACAGTGCTTCTGATGCCGTTTCTCCGTCCTGCGTAGTGTAAATGCACTGAATTACTAATCATTTGTAAATTCAAACCTAGTCTACCTTTCATGTGATGTTGACATTCGTTAGATCATTCCTCCTTGGTGTTGCAAA
>BMAW01128266.1:0-24485 GCA_019974015.1 Nephila pilipes | reverse complement strand
TGCCAGCCAAGCAATGTCTGCCCGATAGAATTAAAATAAATCCACAAATCACATTCAGAAAATGGAAAGTACAAATAATACAATCACTAGTACAGTAAGTTTCACTAAATTATTAATTATGTTAACGTGAAGATTTATTTTAAAAGTATGAAGAATCTAATTGAGTGCTGAACCTGAACAAAAGAAGTAATCCAGTGCCATACTCATCCATTCAAGTTTACGCTGCTACATTTACTATAATGAATAATTAATAAAGGGTTATAATATATATGTGTGTGGTGTGCTCTTGTGTGCAAATATTAGATTTAGAGACCTTTAGGTATTTTAGGGAAAACTCTTACTAATCTAGAACAGGAGTCTCCTGACTAAGAAAGCTCAAGAGCGTGATCAGCATAAATTAGAAGCCAAAATGGATTTTAACAGAAAAGATTGAACTCCCACATGATAGTTACAGAGGAAAATTAGAAAATCCAATCTAATTCAGAAACACACACATACACAATATTTAACACACATTACACATATATATATGGAGACATATATGAGCAGGCAGCATATATTGGGTAAATGAAAATCTAATATTCTTCTTGAGTGATATATTTGAAAAATAGTTCAAAACAAATACTGAACTGCCTTACTTGTAAGGGAAATAAGAGGCATCTGAAGAATACTAATTGAGAAAATAAAATATAACTAACGTAAAGAGAATAATTGTACAGGTGCATACATTCAAGAAATAAAATCATGCACTATACAAAAGATTTGGTCCTTGTCCACAGCCAAAAAGCATCTTACATATGATATTTCTATGCAAAGCACTTTAAATTTTCTACTCTTGCATTTTAATCTTCTGATAGATTCATGATTTGTATTTGATCGATCTCACAAACAAATATTAATAGGTTGCTCAAGTATCCAAGTATGCGGATCTTATCACAACAAGCATATATGAATCTGTCTCTAATGAGATGCATCCAGCCTTGAGTTCTTTATGAAAGCAAACAAAGTCCAGGATCCTGAGGACGAAAAGAACTCAGCATACCATTGGAAAAATGCTGAAATGTATTAGGAACGAATTATGAAGAAGGAAGAAAAATATTGAGGGTTAATTTTTATTCTGTTTCTGCAGAAATCTGTAACTTTTTAATTTGAATGGTTGCAACTATCTGTTTTAATAAACAGATTTTGACAATCGAATGGTGAAGAAGGGAAAATTTCCACCTACTTTCTAATAACACATGACCAAAAACACAGATCACCTGCATTGGCATGGCTGCTGTCAAAGCATTTGAACAGTATGATTTGACACCCTGACTAAAACAGCTATCTGTACAAATATATAGCCATAATCAAAAGATACAAAACAATGACCCAGCCCCAATCTTTTGGAATCTGACTTATAATGTCTTAGAGAACAGAAATTCCTTGAAAATGTCCAGTATAAAATCCAAATTAATAATAAAGACAATGATTTAACGAAATGTAAAATCTCATCACTTTAGATTCACCAAAAGCTAAAATAAAATCATTGCTATTGAAGTCTAAATTGAAACGACCAAAAGATCGAGATTATTAAAATAATTATTACCAATTGAAGGAGACGCCATGATAGCCTCAAAAATAACAAAAGTGCAATCATACTCTGAATAAGAATATAAAATCCTTATAATTAAACATAGTATTTTAGGAGAAAACAAAATGTCAATGGTACTACAAATAGCATTAAATATTTTTAAATCCAAATTATACGAAATTACTAAATTATTTTGAGAATAAAACTCATTTTTAGAACAACTCAAAACTTTAAATACACTCACAAAGGACTTATGTGTAGATAAATAGGCCTCAGAGACAAAAATATAAAATATCCATGGGGAGAAAAGGATAACTAATAAGAAATATCTAAACCTACTAATTATAAGAAAATTAAGCTTTAATAAGTTTAAAATTACTCACTCTTCAAATAGAAAAATTAAATTAATTTGTAAGATAACAGTCACTGATGTTTCTAATGCAGAAGTTGATGAAAACTAATTATGAAATACACATTGAGCTTGAAACTAAAACTAATGAAAATTTATTACAAGATTAAATTTAGCATTGAATAATATAAGAATGATAATTCTGATAATGAACCAAATAAACTAGTAAAAGAAATACAAAAATTAAAAGTTTAAATACATATTGTATAACTTAACTCATGAACTTAAAATTAGTTTTAAAAGGAAATAAAATGTTGCAATGCTGATTATCATTCAAAAGGAACAAGAAAATAGTAAATAAATAAAAGAGAGTTAAGTTTCGAAATGATGATTATAATAAAATTAGATGGTAAAATATTGAATTGAAGCTATATCTTAGCAATTAAATACTTCAAACAAATGCAATTGATGAATGATTATAGTGTTAATCTTTAACGCACACACCTCATGTCCTTTATTTTGAGCTTCATGCATTTTCACATGACACTTACCTTTCTCAACAACAATAGATGTGCCAACTTTTCATGTATAAAGTTCAAAAAGTACACTATTCAAAAATGACATTAATTAGCGTAAAGTAAACATGGCACTGAGCCCCAAGCTCACAGAAACAATTGCTCAATATCATGAAAGAAAAACCATCTCTTCAAATTCCTAATGCATTCTAATTTCACAAGCAAAAACATTCCAGCAAAATTGTCTCTAATGTTAAAACAAAAGAATAAAAACAGATGATTCCGCTATAATAATCAATTCATTAATAAATTAAATATTACAGTTGTAAGATTCTTTGGGATAAAGGTCATGTTGACGATAAATTAATCTAGAATTTATCCTTAAATACTGATCTTAATGTTAGTATAATTTAAATATACATATACATATATATGGAGATATATATACATATAGCTATATATATGTATGTATGTATGTATGTATGTATTAATTGATTATCATCTGCCATGAATAAAATTTCTATGGTGATAATTAAAATACACTTAAACTGATTAATGCTGACATCATGGCATTTGAATACAAAAATAATAAAAGATTATTTCAACAAAATACATTTTCAGTTCTAACTTTAATTTCTTGTTATATGAAAGAAACTATTTCATTTAACTTTTCCAAGATACTTGGTGGATCATGGGATTAATGAAATATAACAACTAATTTTCAATTAATCATTGAATTAAATTTAAAAGATAGTCAATCTATCTTGAAAATGTTTCATTTTTACTGAAATGACCAAATTATCAACCAGAATATTTATCAAAACTATAATGACCTTGAAATAATGATTCATTACCACTTGCAACTATTTCACATAATAGCAATTCTGAATTAAAGGCACCAATGGGCTTTTTCCACAGATTGAAACCTATACGAATCAAAAGAGGAGATTGACGTTAAATTAATATCCATCAAGATAATCAACTAATTATTCTATTTGACTTGACTATAATAAAATGAACATAAAATCTAGCTTTGTCCACAATATAATAATTTAATGTGCCATAGGACAATTCCCAAAGCCCAGCCTAGAGTCTTACTTTAATATTATGTACATTTTACTTCTGATGCTGTAAGAAAATAAAAATATAAGATAAAAATAACCATCCCATTTGACTCAATTGGATCTCATTGCCAATGCCATTGTAGGGTTTCTATCCTGATCGAAGCCATTGCCCATTCTTCTACATCGAATAAAAGCAAGACATTCATATCAATTTTCGCATGATGAAGACTATTAACTTAAGATAACTCAAAGAAAACTATAAGCTGGTATAGAAAATATTTCTGAATTATTATCATTTGAGAATATATGCAAATTTAAATTTATCAATAGACGTCTGAATAGTAAGAGCAAAATATACAAATGAAAATTGTAGAGAATCATGCAATGAATTAATTATTCAAAGTTTGTCAAAAGATCTCTAAGGCACCCAAAAGAAAGCATTTATCTTGGAATTTGTAATAAGTATAGAATTTCTTCCACCTTTGTTTAGCTGAAGATTATTTTGCTTTCATTTCTATGAAAACAAAGCCATTACAGTTGCTTCTAAAGAGTGGAAAATGGTGAACTTATCTTCTTTCCTTCCTGCAAGAAAAGCACTTTTCCGCAAAATATTGCTTGCTTATTAATTTGTGGCTTGACTCATACAGGAACATATTTTGCTGTGCACTAAGCCATTCTTATTATATCTATGTTTGCTTAATGTTTTAAAAAGAAATAAATGAACAACTCTGGGACTTCTGTAAATAAAATGTAAATATTTTGTGGGATATAACTGGTTTTAAATATATGGTATGTTGAGCTAAAGGCATTATGTCTATTTTCTTTAAAATGCTAACTGGAAGTTTTGGGTAGTAGTACAATTTGAGAATTACTGTAATTTAAAATCTAGCCAAAATAATTAGAATGTACAAGTATTTATTGAAAATATCTATGATGCTACAGACCTTAAGCTGCTCTTCCGTTAAATTTCACAATGAAACACTGCCTTTCCTTCACTCTGGCATATTCTTCAGGTAAAAGAAATGATTCACCTTCTTTAAATTAAGATTTAACAAACAAGCCGATGAAGTTTTAGTTTAATCTGTTGTTTATTTTAGCAGCAGCTGAGAGAGACTATATCCATAAGGCTGAGATGCCAGATCCTGCCATTCGATGAACAACAGTATAAGAGAGAGAATTTTCTCTTACTCTGAGCAAAATTACATCATCCACAGACTACGTGGCATTGGTGGAATTTAGGACTCAGCTGCAGACAGAACGTCTAGAGATCATCCCTACAGGTCTCAGCTGTGGACTGTGCACTTGCTGAATCTTAAGATCGCCCAGTGGGAAATCACCAGAAAATAAGAAATGAATGTTTTACTTTAAATGAGAGAATGGAAAATTAGGAAAATTAAATTTTGACAGACAGAGAAACTAAATTAAACAAATCATAATACCTACATACTGATATATATGGTTTTCCTTAATTTTGAATACTTTGAAAAATGAGCGAAAAAAATTTAAACTATTCCAGAAACTTTGCGTAATTCTCAAAGAGGTGCCCAAGGTCAATGTTACAGGAATAGAATATAAATAAGGAAAATATTTAAAAGAGACTGTACAAGAAATTCTGTTAATCTCTTCTAAAGTCTCTGTATACAATTAAATTTAAATATGACAGTAATAATAGTAATACAGCATTATTATAGCAGTAATAGTATGAACAATTATGTTATTTTTTAAATTAAATAATTTATCCATATGATTATAAAATAATATTCATGAGATTTGTTTCTAAATATATTAGAAAAGGTGATTTTTCAGCTCTCAAATGTTGTAAAAATCTTCCTACCAACTTTTAAAGAGCAAAGCAAATATAAAATCTAGTTAAAAATCATGAGTTATGAAGGACAAGATTTCATCTTGAACCATGAACGGATAGGCTAAGCACCTGTAATTAATGTTTTGGTGATGAAAAATAAATTTGCTGTTATTTTAACTACATATTAATTTTAAATTAATATCTGAACTCGATACTTTTGATTCGGTGATGAATTGATATGGGGTGAAAATATAGACAAGAGATTTCATAATCCCAAACAGGGGAAATGGGCAAGAAGACCAAGCATCCAGCAAGACAGATTGAAATAAGATAAGAAATGCTACAACCCACAGTACCTCGCAGCAGGAAAATGGGAGAAAATGAGTTTAATAAAATCTAGAGATTCCTACTGAGATTGACAAAGAAAGTCTGTTTCTCATCATACCTTAAATAAACAACAGAGCAGTCAATGGAATGGTACATACTTTCAGGTTGTAGACTTGCTTTAAAGTGCTGTACATTCAGAACGATAACACTTGATTCTAACCAGGTTAAAATTGCTTGGCTATATGAAAATAGATTCCAGTATACCTGAAAATGGCTTAGTTACTCAATCGTGGGTCTCATAAATGTGAATCAGAAATGGGTCTACATTTGTTTTACACAGAAAGTGGAAAGAATGAAACTCGCGCGTTTAGTGGGAACTTATACTTCAGAGTCAACATTAGAAAATGAAACGACTTGAAAACATTTGGCAATGTTAAATCAATGGAACATACAGTTTATTAGTCGATGAGATCAAGGATGACTTATAATACAGTAGAGAAGTTTCATTGAAAAATCCATTTGCATTCCACTCTAAGGGAAGATCGTCATTCTGAAGTCGTTTACATATACTTAAGAGCAACATATATTCTCCAGTGCACAGCTAATATTGAAATTATGGCAGAGACTGTGAGAAAGATAGCTAAAGATATATAAACTGCGTATATGTCTTGTCCTACTTGACAAAAGATAAGAATAACGAAATATTGAAATTGCTATTCGCTGTATTAAAATAGTGTGATTGTTATGAAATAAAAATGATTGCATACCTCGTTTTGATTTACAATGGGCGTCAATAATAGTTATCATTAAGAATATCAAAATCTATACCTTTCTGTCGTTCCGGGAGCTATGGTTTTATTTTAGTTGCAACAAAATAAACTCATCATCTTATGTTAATGAAACCTGCACTTCCTTGTAAATAAAAATATATTAACATTAATTGTATAAAGTTACATAACAAAAGATACAACAGAAGAGGTTATATAATAGAGCAAAAGCTGTTCTCTCGTTCTTAGTCTTAGTTCATATTGCCCTGTTTTTACGCTGATCACCCAAATAGCTACCTCTGCTGGTGGGAGCCGCTACAAGCACATGGTTCAGCTGGAAAAGTATCATTCAGTTGAAACAGGTATATTAGTATGAATTCCTTCATCGGTACAGTAATAAAACATTTGAGAATACTAAATAGCCATAAATTCTGCGATAATGGATGCTTGAAAATGGCTTATACCTTGAGGTTAAAGCCAATATCTTTGATTTGTTAAAAGTAACGAGCGACAGAAAGAGATGTAGATGTTTGATAAGTAGTTGTGAAAAGAAAACGTCTCTTTATTTACTGTAAATCAGATTACATTATAGTTTCTAAACAGATCCAAAGGTATCTGATTTATATTTTTAATTAGTGCTATATACGATTTTAATGAGGCAAAATCTGTGACCACGTATGATATCAGAATCATGATATGTCCACTCCATCGCTAGATCATTGCCTTTGATTGATACCTACTTCAGTTTATAAATAACTTTATTAAATTAGAATTTTACAGGGCTGGCGCCATAGGAAGAGGTTGATTCCACTTGTTATTAATAAATATGTGCCTTAGAGGTGTTTTTACAGCTCACGTATTTATTGAGAAATTTTCACAAAATGTTTTTCAGCCATATTCCTTGTACACTTCATGAGTATCCACATTTGAAATTAAGGCCATATCTGTGAATCAATCATTATTAATGCAAATGCTATAACAAAGGCTAACGTCTGATGGTGAAGAATCTTAAATGTTAAGACCATCGGCTATGTTATATATAATTCCACTTTAAATTCATTAATAAAATTAATACTTAATTTACGTAGATCAGCATTTTAAAGATAGTATATAAATTTTCTATGTGATTAAAATCATTGTTTGTATAGATTTTGTAATTCATTTAATATTTTATCATTCTAATTATTCATTGGTATATACTTATATGTTTTAATTTATTAGTATTATTCTAGCACACGTCCTTCTGAAGCGCATATTGAACACTCTATATCGAGTTCCTCTGAAATTTCTGATATTGATATTTTTCTTACTAAGTATTGAACCTACGAGTATTATTGAAATATTGCAACTTTGTCACATGACTTTTTGAAAGTGTGATATCATCCCTATTTGAAAAGGGCTCTAATATTAACTACAATGTATTTATAAAATTAATTAACGAAATGAAAATCTGTGTATGTGGAAATATTAAATTCTGTATATTTTATAGAGATATGTAATTAAGTACAATTGTTTGGCAGCAAAAATAATAAAAGTAGCCCTTTAAATATTTAGATTATTTTGATTCATATATTTCATTTTCTTCTAATCAGTATAAATTTTAAGTGTTAGTGAATTTTCTTATCTTAAGCATTAAAATACTCTGCAATAAGAACTATACATTTTATCAATTAATTTATTTGTATTAAATAAAAATATTTTACTTCTGAGCCAATTTCTAATAAGGAATGAAAAGGTATATTTATTTTTCTCATTTCTCCCATAGAGATTTAAAAACAATTTGTACTTTCTATCCTTATCTTAAGAAAATGACTTCTTGTAATTGAAAGTTAGATCAAATCCTTGATATACTTATTGTGCCATTTGTGTGATAATTAATGAACTGAGGAATCAATAGGATTGACGATTATTGGCAGAAAAAGATTCTCTACTTTTTATGATATTTCTGTTTGTTCAAAATATAATTTTTGTAATGCTTTTCATTGAATTGTTCGACTAAAACTGAATGAAAAATAATTTCTGGCATTAATTTATAGAAAATTTATTAAATTTTGAGGTTTTTTTTCCTTCTTAATTTAGGGAACACATTTAGGTAAGTTATAAGTTGAATGGAACGAATTCTTCTTATAGTATAAACTTTTTCAAGTATTATTAAAAATAACAGAGAGTACATTAATGCATTATTATTTGAGAATTATAAAGCATAGATACTAAATTTTCTTTCGTTGGACGACTGGTGCGAGACTATGTCACTGTGGATATTTTTACCTGTTTCTGCAAGCTCTATTTGGGAATGAAATCATGGAAATGAATCGCTAGTATTATTTTATTCCTTTCCTAGTTTTCCACCATCAAAATTGATCTTTATGGTTATTAAGATGTTTCATCATTCTACAACCCTTTTCCTTCTTTGTCCTAAATAGTCAGATAATAAACACAGAACTGAAATACTACTTGATGTGATTTTACAGTTAGAAAACTGAAGTCTTAATTTAGCCATTTTTGATATGTATCATTAGTAATATTTTGTATTCATGAACGATAATTTGATTATGAACTGCTGAGTATAAAATAATGTACGTTTTCAAAGAAATTAAGACTTGAGAGTTCAATGATTTTGTAAAATCTCATCCACAAATTTAAAACTAGAATATTTCATCAAATCAATAATAATCCAAACTACGTTGCAAAATGCCAAGAGCACTATAAATACACTCATCTATAATCAATTTCCTTATCACAGAAGTTCTGGAATAAATAAAGGATCATATAAAACGAGACTTTTACCCGTCTTTCTGAAATACTACTACCAAAATTACAGAACAAGGCTATTTTCCGTATCCCATTAACATCTAAACATATCTTCCAATAAATTGAGGTGAGTTTTTATTCCCATGATAAAGTATAGTCGGCTGTATACGGAGTCAATAGTAAAAATGAATTTATACTTCTATCTGATTAAATTTTCCTCTCGAGTGTTTCTTTGAAGCCCCAAATAGGGCAGTGGTCTGATGGTGATAAATCCAAACTATGGAAGGAGGTCTGAGGATGTATAGAGATTTTGTGTTACACCAGCTGTGGAGGTGTCTTGCATTATTCAAGGAAAGGAAATTGTAACCGTAAATGGATGTGATCGAGGGACCGATATACTGTCTCGAAGCATCTTCAAAGTTCAAGGTAGTATGTTGCATTAATTGTATTGATCTATGAAGAAAATTGATATCATACACCTAAGAGTCGCAAAAATATAACGTAAATTCTTTGAAGTTGATAATGGAGTTTTACTTTAGCAGAGGCATCTCACGTTTCGAGCCACTACAGGCACGGTTTGTGATTTCAGAAGAATTTTAATTAAGGAATATATAAAGGAAACGACGAAAATGATTATTTAAACCTTTAGTTAACTCTTTAAAATTATTTAGATTTTATATGCATATCATGGTTGCTTATATAGAATATAAAATTCATCTGTCTCTGTAACAAAAGTATTATTTCTTGATCCATCTGCAAATCACTCATTATTTATATCTGTTGACAATATGGAAATGTCATCTCTTCTTAGATTTAATATAAATAAGAATGAAAGGAAGACCAAAGCACAACAGGAACAGATAAATATTTGATGTATAAAAAGAAATATTGTGTTTCTATCCTAAGTACTATACTGATTGATAAGAAAAGTGAGGGAAACTCAAATTTTCGGTACCTTGCATCAAAACAAGCCCTGTACCTAAAAGCTATTTTCATAATCTATGTCATTATAATAATTATATAACCAAACGAAGATTGAAGAGTTTACTGTAAATACCTGAAATACATTTCTTTAAATCATTAGATTCGCAATGGAGAAAATTTAAAAAGAGGCATCAACAATTATATAAATGCATTTAAAGTACTATATTAAATAGAGAAAATCTGATAGATTATTAACTGGATACACTACTAATTTAAATACAAAGAAACATAATAATTAAATACTACACTCACATATAATTATATGTCCCATTTATTTTATATGATCCAGGTAGGATTATGTACTGGGCGTCACACCCGAATCCACTTTGCTAAATGAAACACATTAACTTTACAATCGTGTGGATCAGAACACTGCCTGTGAAGGAGGTAGAATTTATTTATTCAGAGAGGAAATCAAAAGCCACACAATTCTATTATTCATTGTCAGCCTGCCTTTATTTGTACCCAAACTTCAACTTGTTTCTTTACCATTCTACTCTTACCCTTCATTAATCCTTACTCTACAGCAATAAATGTGTAAGATACCCCTGAAATATTTGGGAACTGAGAATGTTGACTTTCTAAAGTATATTTCAACACGTAACAAATACGTTAGCGAAATACTGAAATGTTTTGAAATGTTTGCTAAAGATCTTTATTTCTTTATTATTCCTAATTTATACGTAAATTTTCGTTTGAAATTGCAACGATTTGCCTTGTTGTAGTGGAAGATTCTCCTTCGCGGCAGCTCTCTTTGTAGAAATGAACTGGTATTGTTCAGTCAGTGCTTGGTATGAAGACGAAAGTTTAAATCCCTCTGGGGCCTTTGGTGGTTGTAGTTTTCTGTTATGGCCACTGACTGCTCAAATTTTCCTAAATAATATTTTCAATTTCTTCGAACTGATCTTCGGTTTCGTATTTACGGTTTAATGGCCTCGCAAAGATGATGATGTTATGCTTCTTTTTGGTTTAACACCAAACAGGGCTTCATTAGGACTTTTGGTATTCTGGGGAAGGGGGTTGTATGTAGTGTTCTTGGTAAATTGATCAAAGGGCAGCCATCTGACCATTTATTTGTATTATTATCCTTCATCCATGCGTTTACCATATTCTGCATACCCTAACTGCCCCTTTCAACTGAGCCTTGAGTTTGTCTGTGACGAGGCTTTCCATGAACTATCTCAACATCTTTCCACATTGCTTATATTTTGGACATATGACTTGATAACTGAATTTCTTACCATTACCTGAATGCAATATCACTGGGTCACCAAATGTTAAAACTATATAAAGAAGATGTCTCTCTTCAGCTTCTTAGTATTCAATTAATCATTACTGGACAAACTTAGTTAAATGATCTTCATACACAATTTCGAATTTATATTCGCCATCCCTGTGTAGCTGCAAGTTTATCAGATAATCTTGACATCTTCAATTTAACTCCGAACTCACCATAGGTTTCACAACAATACCTTTTTTAGGTGAGTTATGTTTCAATTGACATTGTTTGCCTATTCTGGTATGAATCTCAGAAAGAACACTGAGAAATTCATCATTGGTAACATAATGTATATTTGTTTTTCCTGGTTTCAATAGAGCAATTAATTTTTCTTCATCATTAATATTTGAAACGTCAAAATATTTTAATTGTCTGTAATCCATAAGTGTGCTGTGCTACACTTAAAAAAAAAGATCCCGGTTCACAGCAATATCCAATAATTTTATTAATTAGGGTATCGGATAACAAAATAAAATTTCAGAAAATATTTCACGTTCCATAAACTTTGCATAAGACTTACAAATCGCAGTGTTCCAGAGTATAACTAATAGATGTCACATGATCTCAATCACGGCAGAACAAAGAATTTGGTGACAGACTGTTCCTTCTCTGTCGACGTCGGCTTCTCGTTTCGAGCTTCACCAGAACTTATCTGTGCTCAAGGCCAAAGGAGACCGAACTCGTTATTAAGTGTGTGTGTTGACGTGAAAATCATTGCCATTTTCTACAGATTTTGTTTTCAAATAAGTAGCATAAAAATTTTTGTAATTCTTCAATCCTAAAAGTGACTTTTTATGAAGATATAAACAGTAAATAAATTTTGAGTTACTCAAACAGATTTTATTTATTTAACAGAGCAAAATAAATCTGTGATTCTGTGTATATGTTGAGCCTCTGTGCATAAGTACGATAAAATTGCGAAAAAGAAATTATGATAATCTTTACTTACTTAAAAGAACTGTTCAAGTTGACGATAAGCTCTTCATGAATAAAATAATTATGAATTGCATATTGTCTTGGGATAAAATATTAAACCTATATGTTCTGATAATTTGAAACAATGTTCAAATTAAAAGTATGATTCCTTTCGACATCTCAGAGTTTTAATATTTTAACGATTTTCTTAACTATACCAAAGATTAGAAACTAATAAAAATTTTGATTTTATTTTATTGCGATTTATTTTGATAAATTTTTAAAAGACGAGCAATTTTTTTTACCTATTGTTGCAATTGTTCCTTATAAAGTAAGATTACACAAAGAAGAATATTATTAATATTGTAAATAATTTTTTATTATTAAAGATTGTAAAAATTCTTTGAAATAAACAGAGGGGATTAAAACAAACACACACACACAAAACAAAAAAA
Organism: Nephila pilipes; assembly: GCA_019974015.1. NCBI lineage: Eukaryota > Metazoa > Arthropoda > Arachnida > Araneae > Nephilidae > Nephila > Nephila pilipes. Next base: position 11,702 of record BMAW01128266.1, on the reverse strand, counting down.
GAGAAAAAAACTTTGCAAAATTGTTTTCTATTTTCTTAAAACGATTTCGTGTACAGAACAGTTTTTTTAAATATCAGTTAGTTTTGCATTTGTCTCAAAATAAACGAAGAAAATGCTTAACATTCAGAAAAGCTTTCTTGGATATATTCAAAATTATTCGGGTACTTTTTTTGCTTCAAATGTGTTTGGGGAAAGTAGTAAGAGATAAAGAAAGTTGAAATAATCGCCAATCTCTTAAATGACTCCTTTAAGAATCTCCAAGTGATCTATTTCTACAGATTATTTTTCCTACTGCATTAAATTGCTTCTGAAATGAATTTGAGCTATACCATTTAGAGAAGGAAGAAAAGAGTGGAAACGAGTATGTATGTATATATATATATATATATATATAACAACTTTCTGCTTCAAAAAGAATTCTGGAACGAAATTAAATTGAATCAATTTAAGATTGCTTTAAATTCTACAATATATTCGAAATATAAACAATGGTGCTCATTTCTGTGTGTGTAGCAAATATTAATTATTAAACATTAAATTTCAAGAAAAATCAGTAGAGAAAAAACAAAAAAATAAGTTTTAAAAAAGATTTTATATATAAGGAGATTAATCATCTGTTATTATACATACTACGTAGCAAAAAAATATATAAATAAAAGTAGATTTCACAGAGAAATATGACAATATCATAGCTTAAAAGTCCTTAAAATAATTAAAATTACTTTTATTGATTGAGTAGACCAATTTAAAAGTTAAAAACACTCACTTAACTCATTATCAGATTTACGAACTTATGAAATAATCCTTTTTCTTGGAATATATAATTGGAAAGTTATATATTAAGAAAAATACTCTTTCTCTTATACGATTAAAATATTTTCAAAATCATACAAACATAGGAAAATTATAAATTATTGAAAATAAATTGTCAAAAGTTATACAATACAAGCTAAACATTTTAGGAAAAGTTATTTAAGGCAATTCATAAAATCCCTCACTGATAACCTGATGGAGTCTGTGTCCAACAAGTATTAAGAGCTGTGCTCCGTCGGGAGAAATTACACTCCTATTAAAATTTCTGTGAAAAAGTTACATTTTTTTTCCCCTCAAATCATGTACTTTTCGTAAAAATTATGTACGCTCTATTTTGTATAAGAGAAACTCAAGGAAATGCATTCTTTCTTTCATTCATGTGTGATTTCATTGCTTATAGCGTGCATTTCTGTGAATTATGAATCAGCCACAAAAACTTTTAATTTATCCTGCAATACTCATTTCTATCAGAAACCTGAATATTAAATATTTTGAGTAGTGTGAAATGTATTTTGATTCCATTAACTCATCCAAGTCAACTTTATTATAGTCTTTGAAAATATCATTCTTCCTGGTACGAAAGTACATCATCTAATTCAGCAGAGCATAATATGATAACTTGACCAGCTAAGAGATTTTCAATTCAATTTTCTACCTTATTTCAGATTACTAAGCTTTAGCTTCACAGAATAATCATGCTTAAGTATGAATTTTATCATATATTCAACTTGATGCCTGGAATGAAACAAAAGTAGGAAGCCTCTTTAAAGTGTTTCACAAAAAGAAGCAATTTTTGTCATGAACTGTACTTATTAGAATTTTATCATTAAGAAAGTCATAGCAGTTTTCAGTTTACATTACATAATATTAGACTCATTTACAACACTTTATATTTTGATATTTCTTTTCCATACAGATGAAGGAACATAAATGAAAGATATGAGAGTAATTTCTACAGAATTTAAGTGGGAGGTACATACGTAAAAAAACATAGCTGATAAAACTTCTAGAAAAAATAGTTTTTTCTATCTCATTCTATCTATCAAGAGCTTATTTTGATTGGGTTATTGATTCTGAAGAGAAAACAATTGAAAATTTTCAGTCTAATTTAGAAAATCGATTTTCGCAAGGTTATAAAGGTTACGCATTTTACATTTTGAAAATGATAACGATTAATTTTGCCTTTTACGTAAATGATGGCACCCAAATCATTTCTGAAAGTGTATAAATTATGATTATATATAAATTATAGCTTCGCTATAATTTATAAAATATTTATTTATAAATTACTTATAAATTATAGTATTTTCAATACATTTATAAAATATTTAGTTTTTAATAAATTAAAAAAATAATTTTAAATTATCACCTGAAAAATTAGAAATAAAACTCACTAACGGATTTAGAAGTACAGAAAAAATGATTTCCCAAAACAGTGTTAAAGTAATTTTAGTATTATAAAAGTATCTCTCTCTCTATTCTCGTTAGGAATGTAAGTGTTTCAAACATCAGTATCTTCTACTAACATTTTTTTTTTGTTTATTTGGACAAGTTCTTAGAGGAAAATAAACTTACTTAATTCATTAAAAGACAACAGTAATTAAATAGATAAAAATAATACTATTATTTTTCAGTTGTTAATATTTTTGCGCGTCTTTAAATTATCACGTTAAATAAATTACTCTTAGTGTTATAAAAAAACATCTATTACATATCAATTGAAAGTCTTAAAAGTATTATCTTTGCACTGATTAATTAATCCCTCAAATGTGAGTTAAGCTTCGAGAAGAATTCCAATGATTTATTTTTCACAATGTAATTAATTAAAATACTTCTATTAATTCTAGATTGAATCTTTGTACACATTTTAATTTTAAAGAAATGCTGTTTAAACTGTTTTGAATCATTCCTTTTTTGTAAACAAGTGAAGTTCAGTGAGTTGCATTTTAGGAAATTAAATAAAGAAATTATAAGATTACTGGTGAAATTAAATTTGTAAGCATTAAAACAAAACATATTTATTCGTTTTATTTTCAAAAATTATAAATGAAAAAGAAAAAGAATGAAGGAAACGGTAAACTCTTTGATTTTCAGAAATTAAAATGTCCAATCTTTTGAAGCCGGAGGACTTAGTTTAGTTCTTCTGAATAACATAATTTATAAGCTTCTTTAAGATCTGTGCCACATGATATTCTTACTTTGTAATAAGTATGTATTCGTAACTAAGAATTTTGTACATTATATAAAATTGTACAATTCTTCGGAACAATTGCTATAAATATTAATGTGCATTATATTCCTTTTTTAGAAATGAAATGCTGAACTACATGTTTTTCGAGATCTGCTTTTCAAAAAAATATTTTAAGAAATCATATAAATTATCAGTGTATCTTCTTTTTAATTTAAAATAATTACTTTTCTTTTTAACTGAAAATAACTTATTTAATAATTCAAAACTATATATTAAATAATTCATGTTTAATAATCATCATCTATTTAATAAGTGAAATAAAATACATTATATTAAATTAGTGTGAAATAAAGAGATGAGCCTGTAAAAATAAGTTCACACTCAAAGGAACGATAAAAATATTAATTACATTTCAAGAAAGACATTCTGTTAGTTACACATTCATTTAATGCAATCCAATTCTGAAATTCTAACTTATATCTATTAGTAATCGATGAATGCGGAATAGAGTGAAAAAAAGTGTGTAATATATATTTTTAAGTTAAGGTTTACCACAAAATTAAAGGTTGACTCTAAATTAGGAATTACTAAGTGTATTTGTTAAGTAAATTTTTGCACAAGCTGTGACGCCTTAATTTCATTAATTTCAGTGGTCCTTAATTATAAGTTATATAAACGACCAAAGCAAATAAAGAGGAAGACAGATGACAGCTAAATTCCTTTTATTCATTTCTTTACTTTATGAAAATGCAGTATTTTCTATGTGCCTTAACACGCTTGAAATCTAGTTTATAATCAATAAAGTCTAATCTTACCAACTTTTTTTTCGTTTAAGGGAATTTAATCCCACAATGATATTCGAATGAAATCCTCAATTCCATCCTAACTGGAATCAATTTATATAATCTAATCTCCGTCAGTCTACTATCGATATAAGATCACAATCTTGCACCAAATACCAGCTACTCACTACTAAATTCTAATATTCATTTCTACGTTCCTTTTATTTGTATTTCCTCGAATCCATTCATTACAACTTTAACGTTTATCTAATTTGCGAAAGGTCATGTTTCTTTTGATTGGAAAGAAGTTAGATATTTAAATGTAAAATCAGAAAGTAAATCCAGATATTAGTTAAGAAAAGAGGTACGTGAATATCCCACGTTACAAAATTTAATATAAAAGTGTTACCAAATATGTTAAATTTAATAATTGATTTAGTTTGCATATGAAAGAAGCTAACGAACAGACTTACATGAAGCAGATTTTGTTATATATATATATTGTTATTTCTGCTCGACTCAAAGATCCTCTAAACACAGCTAAATCGTTCTTAATTTTGAACCATGATCAGGTTAAGAATTTGTCGAATACGCTGGCACTCAATATCAGAAATGTATACTACTGCATTCAAATTACCATCAATCCGAACTAGAGATGTTTGTTTCACCGCCTAAACTATCACATAGGTACAGGCCCTTTTGGTGATATAGAATACACGCAGGCGACGAGCGGTTTGCCTCAGAGTCTCCAGACACATATACGACCATTAGGATACTACACGCGGAGCCGAGACTCGTATGGAAAGACATTGGGCCACTCCTGTTTCTAGTTTTGTCGTTCGGAGCACCAGAGTCACCATCTCTCTCTATGCTACATTGTCAAGGGAAGCTAAAATAATGCTCGCCGGGCTGACAGTCTATGCTGCTGCAAACGTCATCGCAACGTACATGTGTATATTAGGCGTGCTGCAAACATGCTCATTTCCTGACTAATGGTCCGTGATGTGGTTAAATGGTTTTGCAGGGTCGACCTCATAATATGTCTGTCCTTTCGAGTGTTAGTCATAGGAGGGTGTGAAGAAATTGTATGCCGTTTAATATGACCCTCCGTAACCCATTGATTCCATATTCGCATGACAGTGGATGAATTTCGGCCAGTGCAACGGGCGATATCACGGAACGATAATCCACATTTTCAATACTAACGTTTCTGCCTCTATCGAATTCTGACACTTACTGGTTAGCATTTCTTCCTCTTATTCAAGGCATAACACAAAATTCTGAGCAAACCCTGACCCCTGACCATACAAATCGCTTCCCAAACGAGAAATCCACAACCCAACTTTTCTTTTATGCAGTGCTTCAGACGTCGTTTTTCCCTTCTGCATCGTCCAAATGCACTGAAATACTATTCATTTGCATATCCTAATCTCTTTTTCCTTTTATGTGATTTTGACGTTCGTCACATCATTCCTCCCTGGTGTTGCAATTTTAATGGCCAGCAGTGTATTAAGTAATTGAGAAATGATAAGAGAAAATCCTGTGAAAGAAAAGCAAAATTTAGAATAATGGAAATAATGTAATTATTAATGTTCCCATACTTTGGAATGAAATAATGTATGTTTATAATGTTATTGCTGATAAAACCATATGTATATATATATATATATATATATATATATATACAAAGGATGTTCCATAAAACTGAGAGTACAATCATAAGAAAGCAAAAAATAAATCATTCTTTTTCCAAATACTTTCCTTCAGATGATATACAATGGTTCTATCGTTCAAATCTCTTTTCAAAATAAGTAAAAATGCTTTTTTCTGGAAGCTTCTTCAACAAACTCTACACTGCTTCAATAAATTTAGAATCTATTAAATTTTCTGCCATGGAACATTTCCTTCAACCAGAAATCTCAACAATCAGAACGCATGATCTCAACAACCAGAAATCGCATGGTGCGAGATCTAGATTGTAAGGATGATGTGGCATGATTTTAATATTGCATATACTAAGATATTGCTGAACAGATGAAGAGACATACGGACGAGCATTATCTTGATGTAATGTGCAGTTCCCTACCAATTCATAGAGCTTTCTCGATATGTGTTTTTTTCAAAATTTTCAAAACTGAAATATAATATTTAACAATTCACACTAACTTTTGGAGGCTTAGCATGCTGATTATAGATACCTTTATGATCAAAGGAAGTAATCTAGATCTTTCCAAAAAATTTGGTTTGCGTAATTTTTTTCAGATGTTGAGAATTAGGGTTGTTTTCATGTACTTGTTGTGGACTTGATAAGGTAAGCAAAATGACTCAAAAAAGTTTCATTACCTGTTATTGCTGTTTTAGGGAATTTCGGATAATTTCCAAGCATCTTTTTACACTCACAACATGGTGAACTCTTGTTTGCATTTATTCTTGAGTAAGGTGATGAGGGATCCATCTGGAAAAAACATTGCTAAGCTGTAAATTGTTACATAGAATGTGAAATAACGACGTTTTCGAAATGTTAATTGATGCAGCTATCTCCTCACGTGGCCAGTTCTGCAGACAACCGTTCTTTATTGAAATCTCCATGCCATCTGAAAATCGTAGAGTCACCTAAACACTTATCTTTGTAAGCTTCTTTCAATAACTTAACTGTTTCTTGAGCTGTTTTACCCAAGCAATAGCAAAATTGTATGATATAATACAGTTCGTTTTTTAGCTCTGAATCACTCAACTCCATTTCTGTGGGGTAAATAAAAGCAATTTTTTATTCAAGCTCGAAACTAGGAAAATAAAATCGTCTGCTTCACTTAGAATGTTTATTTTATTTGTTATGATTATAAACGATCAGTTAATATTTTGAAAAAACCGCCTGTACTTTTATCTTTTAGATTCAAGGATTGCCGCTACATAAAAAATAACTTTCAGTTTTTATCGAATGCCCTTTGTATACACACGCGCATGCACACACACACACATATATATATGTGTGTGTGTGTGTAAATAAATATTAAAAGCTAAAAAATAAAGATATTTTTTACACCATAATAAAGTAAATGTCATTTATGAATGCATAATCAACATCTAAAATAACATTACTTGATTGCTTTTATGAAAACATATCACAAAATGCGTGATATATCTGTTTATATTCAAATTGATTCTAAATAAATTTTGCTTAATTTTTCAGTTTTGCTGATTATGCTTAGGTTTTCAAATACGTTTCGATTCCATAGTATCAATGCATATGTATTAAGTTTTTTAAGATATCGTTGTTAAAAAAGCTTTCATTGTTCTTAAAAATAGGAAGCATTAATACATGCTTGTCTAAAGTGCGGCTGCCCAAAATCAAATTATGAAAATATTTAAATTTACACATTTTTATTAAAAAATAAATAAATATTTGCAATTTTTTTCATAAATAATCGATTTGTTGACATTTATTTTTAAATAAAAATTTAAATAAAACAACTTAGTATGCCAAACAAAAACAGCGAATAAAAGAAAGTTGAAATTTTGTCACCGTCAAAAAAAAGTAAAAGATTTGACATATTTCAGTACTTTGGCTGCACATAAACCTGCGAGACACAAAATATTTAAAATATGCAGCATTAATGTTTGATTTAATTCAAGAGTTTGAAAGAAGATTTCAAGATTTTCGAAAAAAGAAAGAGTATTTCAACATATTTTCTACCCCAATTTCTCTAGAAATTAATAAATTACCTTCAAATCTTGAAATGGAAAGCATTGAACTGCAAAGTGACATTCAACTGAAAGAAAAATTTGAGAATGTTTCTTTAATGGAGTTTTATTAAGATTACCTACCCAGCGATAAATATTCTAATTTTCACAATCATGCTTTATTAAAGTCTTCAGATTTTGTCAGTACTTATATGTGTGAACAATTATATTCAAGAATGAAGCATACAAAAAACAAAAATAGGACAAAGATCAGTGACAAACATCTTGAAAATGCATTACGAATTGCAACCTCGTCTATTGAAACCGATATCTATTTGCTTGTTCAACAGAAGCAAATTCATCAATCTCATTAATTTGAATTTTTTTCCACCGTTATGAAATTCCAACTAAAAGAAACGAAAATTTTATAAATTTAAAATAAATATATACCTTTACATATCTAATTCAAATTAAAAGAAATTATAGTAAAAAGAAGTTAATTTATTTTAACAAAATTACATAAAGATAATTTTTATTTCAATTTGTTGAAAAATTATTGTATGTGTAGCACAGCAATTGCTTTTCTTTCTTTTTTTTGCAATGTAGCCCTCAAACGATCATAGTTTAGACATCCATGCATTTGGTAATATTGTGTAACTCAGCAAACTTTAACTGTTTCAAACATTGATTTATTTAATATTATTATGCAATAGATTACTGAAAACAATTATCACAATTTTAACAATCACACCTATCTTTTATTTCAAATTAGAACCAATTTCTTTACCAAACATTACACTATTAAAATATTCTTCTGCATTAAAATAGTATTCAGTATTACAAGATTAAATTAATGTCCGGTTTTTCCAGTATTTTTATTCTCCATTACAGTATTAAAATATTTTTGTATTTTTTGAAGACTAACTAAAATTAAGCTTTCAACTTAAAGCATGATTATTCCTTTTGTAACAGATTCTCATCATTCCCTTCAACTAACATTATGAAATTCTATATGACGTTATTTTATTTGAGAATGTCCGCTCCTGAATAAATCATGATTTATGTAAATTAGCATTGCTGTATTGAAATGTAGTGAATAACATAAATCAAATAGTGAAAATAATAAGCTAGTGAAAATAATAAGCTAGTGAAATAATAAGCTGTGAAGAGTTTTAAATCCAGAGGAAGAGAGAAATTTATGCTCCCGATATTTATTGCTAAGAGCTCAAACTGTGTGGATATCCTGATAAGATTGAATTTGGATCTAGCATAATTATTCCTGAATCAGATCCACCTGAGAATTTATAAAGATAAGTAGAATTTTCAAATAATATTTTATTGAGATCAGTTTCAGCGAGAGTTTCAGGTCCATGTTTGTATTACCAATATTGATGTTTGAAAATTCTTAGATAAGAACAAATGTAGCTGAAATATATGATTATCTTATTCTTAAAGTGAGAGTGAAATTCATGGAACAAATTATGAGTAGTGAGGATATTGAAGGGCGTCATAACTTTCTCTTCACATTTTGTTATTTCCATGTAAGGATTATTTGATAGTTCGTAATTATAAAAATTAGTCAAGTTATGAAATCACTTATATTTTGAAGAGTCCATAAAAATTGTAATACTTATACATTTATTTTCAGGCTCAATTTTTGCAACTTTGTATGAAGCGATAATCAATATTTAAGAGAAAAAAAACATGCATTACAGAGGATTGCTTTTTTTTATTACTTGATAACATTTTTTAATAAACAGCCTTTCTATTTAAATCTTTTTAATTAATTATTGGGTCGCAATATCTATTCAATCTGTGACTATATTATGCATTGATATTTAAAATTGAGTGTTTCTTCAAGTTGTATAGAAATATAAATATATTTTGAGCTATCTAACTACATTTCTGCTGAAAAATATATTATAACGAACTTGAAATGACGTTTCCCAGCAAAGTTACCCTTATAAAGGAAAAGAGACATTTACAGAGTTTACGTCGGCCACCAATGAAAGCGTAAGCAATGACTCTATCAAATACCGTGACGGATTTGGCGCCCATTTTGGAGATGAACATGACGATTTTAAATACAAAAAAAGGTTCCTAAAAATGCTGAAATTTTAATGAAATCTCGATTAAGAGAGAAGTTCTGGAATTTTCTTGAATATTCCTTTAAAATGGTAATATTTGGTAAAATTGTAGTATAATGTTAATAATTTTACGATAAAAATAATCTGACAAAAGGAAATTCAACAAAAAAGATAATTTAATTACCTTCACAATTATTTCTCAAAATATTATAATTAATTCTAAATTAGAAAGAACCTTACAAGAAGTAACGAAACCGATCATTATAGCAAAGCAAGGCAAAAAACATCAAAAATCATTACACTTAAATACCCCCTAAAATTATTGTTAAGAATGTACAATTTATTCTCCGAATTTTTGAACTTTACGTATATCCTCAGCGTACCAGTAATTCTCATTATTATGTATTTATAGTAGCAATTATCAACAATGTTATGCAAATTCAGTAAATGGTCACTACCATTTTCATAAACATAGGAATAACATGCGTCGTTAATATAGAAAATTAGAGATTAAATTAGGATGCATATGCTCGCTCTTAAAAAATGCAAAGAATATGCAGTTTGTTCAAAAGCCTATAAAGATATAAATGTTGTCTTATTCTTTAATGAATTGGATTTCTTAAGAAATCTGGCCCAGGTATGATTAAAAAATGTTTTCTATTAATTGATAAAGTAGTACTTGCTTGAGAATTATTATATATCATAATATAATTTCTATTTGCTACTGATTTCTAACAATTTCTGCAATTATTCCTTTTTCACTTTAATAAAATTTTAATTTCTCGAAATGTGTGCTCTCTTGAACTTTTCAACAACAATACAAATCATTCTGTATTTATCCGACCCAAGTAAAATATTGAATAATGTTTTCACACACATCGAATCAATTCATGGATATTTATTGATGAATCTTTTTTTACGAAATGTACTTTCATATTTAAAACATCTGTTTCATGAATACAACGGCATTTTAAAAAGTATTTTAGTGAGATTTCTTAAGTCGTAATATTTAATGTCTGCCTTCATTTCTAACATTTAAAATGTGCATCACAAAGACTATTCTTAGCTTCGTAAAAAAATAAAGTCTTTGCCATTAGATATTTATCAGAATACATTCCTTACGTAATAAGCAACTCACTTTGAAAAAAGACTTAAGAACTTTATACATTCATTAAACATTTTTTTTTTGAGTGTTTGTCCTTGTTGACTTGATATCCATAAATAAGGAAGATGAAATCATATAATCATACTAATTCTTGAGATAATAACAAGTTCTGGTTTTAAAAACATGTTATCGCATTTATCGTGAAAATTTTCAAAGGAATTTTTTTAATCAAAAATGTCCTTTTCAAACTCCTGATTCATCAAAAATATTTAAATTTTAAACAGTTTCTTTTCAATAAATTAGCTTAATTATATATATATATTCAGTTTAAATATTTATCTGTAAAACAACAAGCAAGTTTTAAAGCGTCAAAAGAGTATAATTTTGGAACACATATTTTCCGCATTTTAATTTTTTGAATGCTGAAGAATGTGAAAGAAAGACACTTAATTGAAAGTCATCATAATATTTTCTATTGAAGTCTCTAAAACTTGATGAAAAAATTTACTTCATGTTAGACTCTTTTAAGAAACAGTAAAAAAAAAAAAAAATTAGAACTCACATAACGATTGTCTACGAAACAAATTTGACATGGATTCATAAGTTAGTCTTGATTTAGTAGTGATTTGCTGCCAAATCAAAATTTGGTAGCTGCCACGCCAATTTGTTACCGTCAATTACTAATTGATTCATCGTTATGCATCGGAAAGCAAGTAACAATTAAAACAATGGGTGGCTTTGGGAAATCTACTCCAGAGAAGGCGAGGAAGAACTCATGGACCGGAAAAGTTACGACGAAGAATTTTCGAGGTACGGTAGATATCATTCCTCACGAATTTGAGTAACTAAAACTTAAATAGCTGTCTTGTGTGTCATGACGCTTACTAAAAACAAACCATTTTCAATGAAACGATCGTCATCTTTTGTATTTCTAAAGACTTACTGAACGACCCTCGTAGTATGTAACTTAACTAAAATAATGTGATTTTCTTTACTGATTTAAATAATTCATTAAAAGTGTGAATTATATTCTGGAAATTGTA
>BMAW01128264.1:196667-218939 GCA_019974015.1 Nephila pilipes | reverse complement strand
TCAACTATTAAAGAAAAAATGTTTCAAATGGGATTAGAATTTGAAAAGAACTATTAACTATCTCATAGGACATATTAAGCAATTTATGTTCGGACTTAATAAAAGAAAGGTAAAGATTGTCATGAATATTTTGAATAATGAAGTTATTCCGGATTCTCAAGGATTACATATCATTGGAGATATATGTAGATATCTTTGCCATAAAATGAAAATTTATTTGAATATTGATGAAAAATATATTACAGAATATTGCACCTTTCTCTTTATGAATAAATCATTTAATAAAATTAATTTTTCTGGTGTGTTTCAAAAACACATGGCTCTATTTCCAATTAAAAGTATCAGGATAAAAAGAGCTTTTAAGTACAATAAAAAACTTGGTAGATCTATTTTTAATTACAATAATATTTCAGAGTCACAAACACCACAAGTATGTAAATGCAAAGATTACAAACAATACATTGATTCATTCCATCAACATGTTGTTACGGGAAACATGAACATCGTTAAAAGCGATTTATTGAGAGGTTTCATGAATAAAAGAACTGGATTCAGGCTCATGATTACTAATAGTAACCTTGTAGTAAGAAAACAAATTACTAATGATTTTGACAATTTTATTCTTAAGGTTGCAATTAAATATGGTTTGCTAATTGAGGCATTTGATGAATTTAGGTCATGTGTTTTGAAGAAAATTCTATATTTGAATTTTAAAGTGGATAGCGAAATTACAATTAAAGATCTAAAACTTGATATAGATCATTTGCAGAAGGATTTTGTTATCGTTTATGTAGATAAGGTTCCTGCAAATTATGCAATTATTTGCAGGAACCTTATCTACATAAACGAATATTTTACTATCAGAAATTATTGAGTGAACATGTAATGAATAATAATACTTTCCAGTTATCCAAATATAGTAACAGAGAAATAAATAATCGTCTTTTGGCATTCAATAAGAAGTTGGGTTTACATCTTACAAACATTAAATTTCCATATATTTTCTTAACGCCAAAATTTCACAAAAATCCTGTCAAATTTCGAAGTATTGCGAATGGATATAACACCTATATCACTAAATCTGGCAAACTTTTACAATCCATTCTTCAAAAATCTATTGACAATATTGAAAATACTGCTATTATTAAAAATAGTTTTGAAATTGTCAAAAACATGAAGGAACAAGAGGTATTCTCTGTACATGGATATGATTTTGAAGACCTTTTTAACTCAATAGATATTCAAGATTTAATTAAGGTTCTTGCAATTTTATACAATAAATATCATTTTAAGCAAACAATAAAATGTGAAAAATTCAATACTTTCATTAAACTCGTTTTACAAGAGAATTTTATAGTTTTCGGTCAAATTCTCTATAAGCAAATTCAGGGTCTCCCTCAGGGAGGCCCAGCTAGTAATTGTCTGGCCAATTTTTATTTACATTTTTATGAATTACAACAGATTGACAATGATTCTTACTTATTTTTATCGTTACATAGATGATTTAATTATTTTAGGTAAAACTAAGGAATTTAAACCAAATATTTCGTTTTACCCTAATTATCTCAAATTATTAAAAACTAATCTTAATTCTAATACAGTAGAATTTTTAGATCTTGATTTGCAAATTGTTGACAATAGACTAATTAGCAATATTTATGGTAAAAGAGAGAGATTCGAATTCCATGTAATTAAAATACCTTTTTGGAACAGTAATCTACACAGATCTGTTTATAGGAATATTTTATTGAGCTTTTTATTACGTAATGACAAACTAACCACACATAAAATAGACAAGTTTAATAACATTAAAAAATTATTCAACAACTGTTTAGATCATGATTATCCAATAAATTTCTTAAATACTTATATACATCACAAATATATTAAACATCTTTGCGAATCGTGATCCAACTTCAAATCCACCACACAACAATAGGTCCACAAAGTCGGCTTGTTAGTGGTCTAGCCGTGAAGAATTTATTTATTTACATTTACATAGCTTACATTTTTACTCACTCTCTGGACCATTATAATCCTTTACCAAACAACTTATTACCAACCAATTGTTTGCATCCTTTTGCATTTTATTACCAATCAAACAATGATTTAAATCTTTTTTCAATTTATATGGTGATGATGTGTTACATTTTTTTCATTTTGAGTATGTGATATACATCTTGAAACTTAAAGAAAATTCCGTCTTACTACTCACATATTTGAATCTTTATTTCTTTGAATTTTGTAAGTAATTTTTATATTTTGATTTGTTGATAATTTTTAGAATTATAGATTTTATTTTCGTAGATTTTATCGTTGAAATTTTTTGCATATTTTAATCATGAACTCTTTTGCAATTTGGATTTCCCAATTCAGCCTACCAAGTCACAAAGGGGGAAGGTTGGTACCATTAAGCTAGTTTAACCCCGCTTATTCGGCCCTCAGCCCGATATTGCTTTTTGACTTGCTGGGTTCCATATTTTCATTTATTTTTCTTTCATTGTTACATTTCTTTCTGGAATTTTGTCTTTTTAAATATTTTAAATTATTCTTTCATAAATTTTCAGTATATATATATATATGTGTGTGTGTGTTCAAAATTTATTCTATAATTTTTTTGCTATGCAATTTCAGGTAAATAATTTTTTGGAGGGCGGGGTCATTAAATAAATAAGTTTACTGTATGGTTTCATTTAAATCAAACAATCAGTTTTTACTTCGGTGGTGAATTCTTTATGGGATAGAATAGGTACGCATTCCAATTAAATTACTGTAGTGTTTTACATCTATTTTTAAAAGTTTTTAACAGTAATGCTTGCTTTATTTTATTTATTTATTTATTTTAGCAATTTATGAAATTATTTGTAGGATTAGTTAATTTACTTCCTTATGCAATAGATTTTGTTGTATTTAAAAAGTTTCAACATTTTATTCTGATGTCCAGATATTGGTAAATATTTTACACATTTTGCTATAGAATCCTTACTTTTTTTACTAATTTTTCTGTTTACTTCATATTACTTTTTTATTTAGATTTTTAATTGATCTTACAATATTTTAGATTGTTAGTTAAGTGTAATTTGTGGGGTTTCTTGCATTGAAATCGAAGATGTGTGCTTTGCTTGCATTCTTTTCTTTAAGGATGATTTTCTATATATATATATATATATATATATATATATATATATATATATATATGTATTGAGGGGAGGTGTTACATTTTTTGAGAGAACTAACAAACAACATTTATTACTAACAAATATGTGTGGATGATGTTTGTAAGTATTTTTACATAAGAAATTTTTCTAAGAAGAAAGGTAAATTAACTTATTTAAGATAATATATATCTTTAGTATTTTGTGCCTCATGAAAACAAAGATTTTCTATTACATACAGCCGAATTCCACTCAATTCAACGGCATTAATACTATAAATTATTGATCTACAAGCAAGTAAGTTACTTAACTTTACTGTTAGAAGAATTGATTGTAATTTTTAACAGTGTAGTTGAATTGTTGATTGAATATTTCATATTTTTTCCCCTCCAGTAACAATAGCTTATAAAAATAGTACTGAGATTTAACATTGAGAGTATTTGATGCATTATTGATTAAGCCGTAATTATTTGAACATCTGGGTACGCTGTTGGAAATTATAACTCTATATTGAGAGATATTCCAAATTCAGAACTTTTTATTAACGTACAACCACATTTTAATATTATATTTGACTTAAATTGTCAAATAATTTATTTGATATAATTTGTATTATATAAAATAATATTTAAAAAAAATTTTGTATATTAAATATATGTCTTCCTTTTTTATATGAGCATTATTTATTTCATTGAAGTGAAAAAAAAAAACTTTTGTTAGTGATTGTTATATATTGGATTATACATTGGTTGCTAATGCTTACATATAGATTTTATATTGATTACTGATCATTATATACATTGATTTTTAGAAATGTTTTTATATTTTGTATTGTTTTTTTCCGGTTTTATATGTACATTTCACTTACTATCTCACATAAAAGTGGCATCAAGATGTCACGTAGAGTGGGCATCAAGTTCTTACTGTTCAGAGCCAACTTTAAAAACTTTCTAAGTCGTTATATTTTTCACAACACTTTACTAATATATTTACTCATGAAAAAAAAAACTTTACCGGTTCACACAATTTGTAATTATTCTATAAATATTTCTATATTAAAGGAATCGTATTTTCTTTTCTTAAATTTTCATATAAAAACACGTAAAAATTCTGTTTACATAAATTATTAGTACTACAAAATGTTTGCAACCAATTTTCGTTAAAATATCAATAACAAAAACTCCTCCAAAAAAAGGTCATAATTATTTATCGACTGAAGTAATTTTTAATAGTTTAGACTTACATTTTCAAAAAGAAGTTAAAATTAATTTTAAAACTAAGATATGTTCTAAGGTTTAACATCTATTCAAATGTATGTTCAGTGAGGAAGGATAATACATGAATGTTTTCTCAAGTCGAACTAGCCACTTTTATGTTTCACACAATCAAGACACTTTTTTCAAATATCAAACATGAAACCTGTAGAGGATTTCTCAAATTCGTCCAATTTTCTCCTAAATATCTGATCATGCAAAAAGAGAGGAAACTGATCCTATAATGCTGGTGCTCACTAGATATTCTGTAGTCATGACAACCAGGCAAAACGCCGGATGGGCATTGGTCTCAATTTTCTCTATCGGTCCAGATTTCGATCAGACGTCCAAAGGATGGAAGGATTTATAACGCATTGATATTACACTTTATTTTCACACATTTTACTATAATTTTCTAGACAAACGAAAAATCAAAACTTTCACCTCATTTGTTTTGTGTTTTATTTATGGAGTGTGATTTCATCCATTCTTAATCACATGTAATATCGAAGTCTGTTTTCGAATAAACAATGGATGAAATAAATGGTTAATATAAGCATATTTGCGTAGGATTTTTGAAAGGTTTAATTTCATATTTTCTTATTTCTATATATATATATATATATATATATATATATATATATATACACTCTTCAAATTGAATTACATAGACAGTGAAATATGGAACAATGTTTTAAACAAAATAATTTAAGTTTTCTAAACATTTTGTAGATATTATAGATATGTTATTCAGCCAAAATCATAAAAAATTTATTACAAGTTACAGTAAAGTATTATAAAAAGTAAAATGTGTTTTAGCATTATTACTATGATCCTAATAGTGGCCATGGTAGTCAAATGGTCATGGTCACGTTCCCTCGGAAAATGGCAGAATTAAAGAGTTTCCCATGACCAGCATTGGTTAAAAGTGAGCAGACTAGTATTTAAGTTTCCTAATATACTTTAACCCTTTTGGCCTTAAACTACATCGACTATTTTCAACTCATACATGTTTTTTTTTTTTTATCATTTTCGTGAAAACCGTAGATCTCTCATCATTTGTACAGACTGCAAAGTCCTGTATAAACAGAACTCAAATGATTTATGAGATGAAAAAAAATCTAATCAAAATTTAAGCATTTTGGTGTTCTAAAAATACTGAGATATCATTATCTATTTCAAAATTTCTATAGTCTATTATATATTATAATCCATTTATAGGGTTTTGTAGAAATACAATTCAAAATTGTTGAGTTTTAAGTTTTCTTTGATATGTTTTCTGTTAACTTAGCATAAAATAAGGAGAAGAACTTTTGATATTTATTTTCCAAATAAAGTATTTATTGTAAAATAAAAATAAACTTTATAAGTAAATATTTGTAAGAAAATAGTTTTCTTGTTTTATTGCAGTGACAAAATACTTAATAAATAAATTAGTTTGTGTGAAAACAATTATCTTTTCTTTTCACTTATATTAATTCTGAATGTAAACTGAAATTTATCACAAAAATCATTATATATGAAATTAAAGCTGATTTACCAAAAACTTAAGACGATCATTGCTAGTTTTCTTTCCAACTTCAGTAAAATTATAAATTACTTCGATCGTACTCGGAAAATTGCAACTGATTTTAGAGTAATGATATAATTTTATGAGAAATATTTTATGAATGTTTTAAATTTTATAATTTGATGCAATTTTGAATATACTAGTCAATTTTTACATTATCATTCTCCTTAAAAGTGTTGTTTATTGTTTAACAGTAAGTAAATGTAACATTATTACAAATGTATCGATATTGTATTCACGAAATTAATAAAAAAATAATAAAAGAATTCAAAATTCTTAATGAAATACATCTTATTTTTTCTTTAGTTACACTTCCCAAAGTAAATACTGCCTTTTATTTTCATCTTATTTGAAACGATAATATATTCCAAATGGTTCTTCTTTGAAGAATCAATAACAGAAATATATTTAAACTTTGCAATAAAAAATACGAGTTTATCTAAGTTGATTTGAATGATAATAGGATTATGTATCTAAATTCTGTAGTCTAGAATTAACTCTTATTTATTTCAAACCACAATGTGGATATTAAGCTATTATTGCTTTTCGTGCAACATCTGTAAATATTTACGAAAGTTCTATTTTATATTAAAATGTATTCAGATTCTTTATGAAATGTAATTCATGTTAATATCATATTTATTCAATTTCACTGATAGTCAATACACGTGTTTATCTCATTTTGTTTCTCTTCTAATTACAAAAAGTGAATAAATCTTACAAATCTTTCACTCAAATGTAAAATTATATGTTATTTCTTTCTTTGACTTATTTTTAAGAGAGAATTGTCATTAAATTAATAAATAGAGCCCTTTAATGAAATAATTTCTGCATTTCTAAAGAAAACGAATTTTATTTCACGATTCCCTCTCTTTTTTTTATTCTTCATATATATAGATTTTATTCTTCATATGGATAATACATTCTTAACTTAATAAAAAATTATTCATTCATATATTTTTATTCATCAATTTTAAAAATACCTTTTCTATTAATTCATTGGTTTTTTCACTGATTTTGTTTTAAATTTTTATTTATCATGAAAAAAATGTTTCGCATAATAAATATCTGCCAACCTTTTGTTTTTTATATTTTAAATTCTACTTTCGAATTTACGTTGAAATTAGATTGAATATTTTTATTTTTCCTTGCTATTGACGAAAAGAGTCCTTTTAGCTCTGAAAGTATAAATATGAGATTATCCAACGAAATTGACAAGAATGAACTTTTGTGCTGAATAAAAGACATAGATAATTATTTATATTTCATCTCTTTTAAGGAACTACTATCTTATATAGTGGCAAGTATTAAACAGTTCTAAGATATATTAGGAAATACTATTATAAAATTTTAATATTCCCAATATAATTTTTTACATAGACTCTTAACTTCAAAACTAGAGAAAATTCATATATATAATACAAAAAGTATTGTCAAGCAACATCGCTGGAATGTTAATCATATTAATATCGTTCGACTAGAATTATCTTTTGATATAACAGAACACTTGAAGCGTCTTATTTAGTTCTAAAAATAATTTATGAAGATTTATATTGTTAAGACTTTATTTCTTTTTTTGCTTCTACTTTACATCCTTTTTACCCCTTTTGTAGTAAGATATCCCTAGAAAAGAATAAGTTAGAATTATAAGAAAATAAAAGAATACATTAAAAAAAAGTCAGGAAATAATATGTATTAAAATAGTGCATGTTTTTTAATATGTATGATTTTTTCAAAATTCACGTCCAGATATATTTTCTTTATCAAAGAAAAACTCATTTTTTACATTTAATATGTCTCAAAATGTAGAAACATTTTAGAACTAAATATAAATGTCTTCAAAAAGAAAAATGAGAATTTTTCATCGGATTTGAAATGATGGAAATCTTGTAATATTCCAGTTGAAAGAAATTAATGAAGAAAAATTAACACAAAAATTAACAAATTACTTCTTTAAAAAACACCTGAATTTATATAAGCTTTTAAGACACTAATTTGCTTTCATGAAGAGAAATTATTTCATCAACAAAGGATAAGATTTATAGTACAATATTGAAAATACTTTTACTTTAAGCAATTAATTGCTTAATTTTCAAAATAGTCATTTTTGAAATCAAACTCAAATTTAAGAGCTAATTTATAAATAATATTTGATGAATAATTTAATCTTCTTTAATTATAATTATTCCCAACTTCAAATTTAAGGTAAAAAATAAAAATCATGAAAATTCCTCGTAGTTTTTGAAATTCAAAGTCACACTTTTATCACTATAATTATTAAGAAATGTTTCAAATTAATTTATAATTTATAATGCCAGCGAAAACTTTTTTAAAAAAACTGCCATTTATTCTCTTTACTCAAACTTCGGTTTTTAATTTGTTTTGCCTGAGCAAGACTGAGAAACCATTTCTTCTTTTAACTCATAA
Organism: Nephila pilipes; assembly: GCA_019974015.1. Lineage (NCBI taxonomy): Eukaryota > Metazoa > Arthropoda > Arachnida > Araneae > Nephilidae > Nephila > Nephila pilipes. The sequence goes on along the minus strand of BMAW01128264.1, from coordinate 210,534 downwards.
TTAATAGCATTAATAATTCTTTTTTAAGCTGAGATTTGCGGTTAAGTCTTTTCGGTTAATGGGTGTAATCTGAAGAAATGAGCCGTGGTAAAGACGAATTTACTGACTTTTTTCGTTTGAAGACTTCAAGTGTGGAAAAGAAATAAAAAAAGGTACTTAATAATGAATAAAATAAGAGCTCCATGAGGAAAAAAAATTAGTAATGGCCCTTTACGAAGAGAACGGATGGCGATGGCTTAGAGAGTGATTAAATGAAGTTACATCACATACTCGTCTAACAATTTCAATGAGTTCATCAGAGTGCACATTTAGATTTTTATTTTCATTTCTTCCTTGAAATAATTTTCATTCAATGTTCGAATCATGATTAGAGGAGCATTTAAAACAGGGTATGTTATTTATATCAGAATTTTAAATAAATTGGAAAAGATACATAAAGAATATGGAACGAGTAATTTTCCTCATTACGAATTGTAATATAACTATCATTAACATGGTTCTCATAAAATTATAAATATGTATATATATATAATATAAATATGTGCGTGTTGTAACATCACAAGTTTATATGAAAATTGTGCTTTGATATTGATCGAAGGCAGCCTTAAATACTTAATAAAGTATTAAAATAAATTTTAAGTGCAATTTGTGAGTTTTTATAATTTTATAAATCTCTTGAGAGAGATCAAAAGCTAGAAACATATCATTACCAAGCATACACTTAAAGAAACTGATTTAATAATAGGTATAAAAACATATTAAATTATGTTATTTAAGCAAATTTTATATTCTTTATAATCATCAAACATAAAGGAAGCATCTTTTGACTATATTAAACATAAAAGTGCAATACAGATATTTTTTAAGAGAACTCTTATCTTTTACAAATATTTTATGTTAGCAAAGTATTTCGATTCATCAATCAATAATAAGATGGAAAGTAAATTAGAATTACTTATTAGTAATTATATTAAAAAGTGTGATACGTCTTATAGACACAGAATATTCTGCTTTAATGCCGATTTCTTGATTATTTTCACAAAATCATTTTTTGGATATTTATTTTTCTATTAAAATAAAGACTCTTAATCCCCTGTTTATAGCAGAGGGACGGGAATATATCAAGAGTACCAAGTCACTTCCTGGCTGTGTTCTAAATTGGATGGAAATTTAACGACATTCTTTTATTATTTTGTAAGCATTTCAAACATGTGTATACATTATTTAAAAAAATTAATAATTTACTTGCTATTGATTAACATTAACTTATAAATTGTTGAATACTGAATTACGAAGCAACATTTATTTCATTAAATAAATAAAATCATTAAGTTTTATGGAGTCAAAGAATATTCCCTGAAAAATAAGACTTGACATTATAAATTTTAAAATTATTTTCATGAAGAGCTCTTACAGTAGCAATAATTAGCTAAAATGTGTCTTCTCTGTTTTGAAACGTAGTTCCTTTGTCATGCGGCATACTAAATATTATTTTAAGCAAATGTATTTAAGTTTGAAATTATGTACTTATATTCAAAATTTATTTTTCAAATTCTGAAAATATATTAAATATTTTATTACTGTAAGTAATTGCGACTACCGAAAATAGAAATTTTCAATCGATTAATATTAGCTTGATACATTTTTAAAAATTTTTACACATTTTTATTTACCCCCTAGCTTTTAGTTATTGTTATTTTTTTCTTACAATGAACTTTTATGTCTTGAAGTAGATAATAGTTTTTGAGCACAGGGCCTTAAGCTCACAACACAAAACACACTTAAACTAAGAGCCAAAATTGATCTCAATTTAACTTTCATAATTCGCAAATATTTAAGCTGGTTAAGTGAAGTATTGTGTCAATATCTCAGCAAAAACTACATTTTTTAACTGTCCGCTAAAGGTCTTTGGAGAGATGAGGAAAGTCTGCCGATTAAACAGAACTTGCTGAATCACGTTGATGAAGTTCATGATTTTGACCTCAAGGGTATCATATTCCTAAGAGTGGCTTCGCAATGGCGAATATAAATTACATGAGTTAAAAGACTTTCTTATAGATATCTGTAATATGGATTTTCGAAAATATATAGTTATAAATTAAAGGAAATTGTAGATTGACTAAGTAAGATTTCGTAATTCCAAGGTTTAATAATTAAAAATTTTCAAGGTTAAAAATAAATTTATACCCAGCAAAATATACATATAACTATTTAAAATTTTTGAATGTTTTCAAATCTGGAAAGTTCAGATAAAAAGAGAGAAATCTTACTTAAAAGATACTTTCAAACTTATATTTATATCATTATGCCAATATAAATTATTATCATCAAAATCACATATATATTACAAATCAGTTAATAAAATGAATTAACATTGTTTTTCAAAATTTTCAACAAAAAATATTTTTAGTACAAAATTTATAGCATACTCTACATGTTTAAAGAAGTATATTTCAATATAAGTTTAATTCTGTATTTTAAGTGTGATTCAATCATTCAAAATGAATCGATTTAATTTTTAATAATTCAAGAAAATAACCGTTACAGTATAATACTTAGTGGTGCTTATATCTTGTGTATGAGAATGAAATTTGCTTTCATTTACATATGTTCCATTCCCTGATAATCCTAATTTTCCTGAAGATGTTGTATATTTTATGGTATAAAAGTACTTTTCATAATCTTATATAATAAGTGTATATTGTGTATCAATATACAAATATAACTAAACAGAAATTTACAGAAATGTATTTTATTGGGATATTACGTTACTTGAGAGTCATAAACGTTAGTATTGTTTGTAGTGTTTCGCTCTTATTTATTAATATTCTATTCTGAATGATTTTATTCCGTTCCCTACTGATTCTACTTCCCCAATTGACTCTATGTTAATTCCAGAAATTTTTTATGCAAATACATAAAACATGTAGTGAAATTCATTTCCCAATTCAATTCTTAAAGGTGCTAAGAGAAACAATGAGATGGAGATTTATATTGTGAATTACACTTTCTACAGATAATTATCACCCAACAACGTTGTTGATATTACGTTAATTTAACATTAAATATGAATCCTTAAGACAAAATTCAAGTCTAGATAATTTCTAGCCTAGAAATGTTTAATGGCAAACAAAATAAATTATACATCCTCTGTTTTAATCAATTAATCAATCTATGTACCTAAATTCTGAGACTTATTCGGAAAATTCTTTCAATTTATCTAGTTAAATGAAAGATGGTTCTTAAATTTTTAATATGTTATGTGTGATATTTGTTTCTTTGGTGTAATTTAGGTAACGGTGGAACATAAAATGAGTCCATTCTCCACATTTCATCACTTTCGTACGAGTTCTAGGGAAAAGTTTTCCCTTTAAAGAAAGATTAATCTGTGAAGTTCATAATAAATGAAATTCTTACGAACTTATCTTTTACAGCTAATATACTAAAGAGAGAGAGAGAGAGATGTGCTTTTGGATAGCTTTTTGTATTTAAATAATATCGTAAGGTGAGTATAAACAATATAATACATTTCAAAGTTCACTAGATTATTTTAAATAAAATTTAAATAACATACTAGAAAGTATATTTAAACTAAACTCTTTTTATTTCAAATAATATCATACATACTGCAATTCTCCCTATTAATAAGAGGCATAGCTTGTATATTATCTTTCCTAAACCACTACTTAACTTACATGATATACGTATTTTATCATAATCATATAAATTTGCCTTGGAAACCACTATACATCCTTCTAGGAAACTGCCTGAATTTCAACTATACTACATGAAATAATCTGCTACTACAGGGAACATTTTGGGGAATAATTACTGAAGTATACTCAGCACTAGAAATTCGTCCCAGAACGCAATTTGCTATTCACTGTAATTCCACCAACAGCGAACTATCACGGAAGCGGCCTTTCAGCGAGACTTGCTTCTAGAAATTAGAAAATGGATTTTGGAGCCTTTCAAATTTCCTTGGATTGAATACGAGAGATGGAAACGGAAGATGAAAGTGAATATTATGGCGCAATATTGGTGCATTTGATAATTTCTCGGCATTCCAATTTGTTTAGGTGCTGCGATTCACTTATGGTTAAACGATGACGTTTGAACAATGAGTAATTCAAAATAGTTTTATGCCTAATTACTACCATCTACACTACTTTTACAAAAATAATTTAAGAATAAATGGAATTTCTATGAAAAAAGTTAGTAAAAATATTATCTGTTTACCTAAAAACAAGAATCTTATAACTTTAAAAACTTGAAATTGTGCAGAGGTGAATTTCCATACAACAGAAAATAATGTTATATATATAACAAAATAAAATTCTAGAGTAATGGCCTACGACAAAACAATGAAGGAACATTAAATATTATTGTAAAAAAATACTGTGCAGGGAAATGTTTATGTCTTGTAGAAATTTTTCTTCTGGAAATGAGTTTCATCTTTTACAAAAGAAAAAGCAATTGTAGAAATCAATTAAATTGAAGTAATAATTTTATTATTATTACTGTAAACCTATGTGTAACTAGCATTTATTCGAAGGGAATTCAATACAAATATCCATGCAATTCTGAAGATCAATTTTATTAGAACTAATTCTAAAAAGTTTAAAAACTAGCAACCAGCCAAACGATTTCTTTTATTACGATGATTTGTGTTATAACAATATAATTATTTTATTTTTTATTTTTAGAGAAATAGTACATTTAAGTCAAAATATTTGTTTCATTCTTATAAAAATTCAAAATAGAATATTTTGATGCAATATTCTCAGAATCAATTCTTACCAAAAATTTTCTTAATATTTTGAATTGTAAATCATTTAATGAAATTTTAAATATAATAATTTGGAAATATCGTAGCAGGTTCGTGATATTATATGTAGTGAAAAATACTTTTAAAAAATGTATCTATATCGAATAAAATATTTTTTTTCTTTTTTAATGGACTAAAATAAAGCATCTTCCTAATTTTTATCCTTAAAATATCTCTTTCAATTTTGAAACTGATATTTTCTACACAATCATACGTGAGCGAATTTGATGTATTACTTATAAAAAAATTATTTCCCCAGAAAAGGATCCATCATTTAAACGGCAGGAAAGGTTAATCTAGAGTTCTCGACGAGTTCTTAAAAACACCAATAAAATGTATATCTCTGAAGCACAGCTGGATACGGATTTATCATTCACTTCCCGTAGGCTGTAGCCGTCACTTTTAAAAACAGGAAAAGAACTAAGATACCATCCGACGACATCGGAGGTCACTATCCGAGGGTCTACATCCAAAAAGTATGAATGAAAAAAAGAAAGTTAAAAGAAGGACAAGTTTATGAAAAAAAAAGGGGGGATAAAAAAAAGGAAGTGTCGGAAAAAATTCCTGTTGAATGCATTTAGAGAAAGATCATATCCTGGTGTGTTGGTGATGATGGATTATGTTATTACAATGATAACAAATGAAATAAAAAGGTTGTTTGTTTGAACAGCTTTATACTATGATAAAATGAGCTAATTATCATACTTTGTGACATTGGGCTATTCTTAATTTTTTTTAACTATCCTCGAGGACTTTGATAATTTCAATAGTTTAAAATTATAATTTCTTCCCCAACCAAATGAAGCTTGATTAGGTACATTATACGAAGAAAAGAATTGTATCGAATTGATTAAGAGTTTTAGTTTTCAGTTTAGTTTTTATTAAATTGCACTAGAAGCAACACGAGGGCTATTGGCAACAGAGTGCATAATTTTGGACCCGGGTCAAGTAACGAGGATGACATATGAGCTGGTACCCCCACTCCTAACTTCCCCACCACATCCTTGGGAGGACTTTTAGCACCGACAAATTTAACGCCCATTAGCCTCGGCTACACGTTGGGTCTTCAGTGGCCATGGAGCGAACGAAAACCTCCAGCCACGAATCCGAACCCATGACCATTAGGCTATCATGGCCTTCCAGGAACGTTATGTTAATCCATAAATACATTCAAAATGCCTTGAAATTCAAAGTTTAAACCATTGGTCCTCAACGTGTGTGCTCCAGGGCCCACATGTGAGTTGGCCCCCCTATTCTAACTTCCACATCACACCCTTGAGAGGACTTTTGGCCCTACAGATTTAACGTCCATCAGCCCCAGCTACAAGGCTCGAACCCTCTACTCAACGGAAACCAATAGCCACAAGTCCAAAAACATGACTATTAGGCTATCGCGGCCACGAATTGAAAAATAGATAATTATATAAAAGAAATGGAACTGAAAGAAATGAGAAGGCAGATGGATATTTGTAAGGACAATGATAGATATTTGTAAATTGGATGAAAGCATCGTAAAAATTTGAATGAAGGGATACATTGAAAGAATGAAGAGACACATTGTTAAAATACTAAGAATTGTTGCTTTTAATTGAGAAATTTTTGAATTTAAATGGGTTATTTGGTAAACTAAGACTTTATTATTAGAATATAAACTGCGATCAATTGAATGAAGAAGTATTCGAGACAGAGAGACACCTAATGTATTTTAAGTTGCTATTTAATAAACTGTTTTGACTTGTTCTTATGTATATTCGATTGGAATTTTGAAATTAGTGAGTCCTGAAGATGATTGTAGAGTTCAATAGTGAAGAAAATATATCCCATGTTATATGTAAGTTTAGATTTATTTTTCAATGTCTTTATTTTTTCATTTCCAGTATTTCTTACTGATAGATTCACTAAGCTTTTGAGATATAGCAAAGGTTTTCATTAATCAAACTCATGCAACCGAAAATTTAACCAATACCGAAGTAGTCATGTCTTCGAAAGATATATGTAAAAGCCTTTAAAAGAATAATTAACAGATCTTCCATATATGTATGTATATATATATATATATATATATATATGTGTGTGTGTGTGTGTGTGTGTGTGTGTGTGTGTGTGTGTACGTGTGTGTGTGCGCGCGTGTGTGTGCGCGTGTGTGTGTGTGTGAGTACATGTATATATATATCCCAAGTTATAATTAAAAAATCTTCACAATAAAAAATATATTTTTAAAAACATTAAAAAATTAAATATATTAAAAAGGATTAAGAGAATAATACAAAAAATATATGAAATCAAACCACGGAAAATTTACATAGTCCTGGTATTTCAAAATTGAATAGAATTGTATTAAATTTTTCAAAATCTACTTTGAACAATAATTTAAGATTTTGCTTTGATTTGAACCACCATACTGGCGATTCTTATACAAAAGCATAAAGATATATGCTTAAAGAATGACTTAATCAGATATATATAAATAATTTGAAATATGGAATGTTTCGGTAATATTGATCGAAAATATCTCTAAATTACTATTAAAAATATATATTTTGACGTTTCCAAAAGGCAATTTTGGAAAGAATTGAAAATTACTCAAAAAAAACCTCACAGCCTTACAATTTTAATGTATGTCATCTACTTTTTTAAATATAATGATTTAAAATACTCACAATTCAAGTAAACAATAACGATTTTTTTTTTAAAAAAACCCAAAATGTCTTAAAAACACGCCATAAATATTTATAAATTTACTCTCATTCTTACCAGATTCTACATACGTTTATGAATTATATGCAATTCACGCCTTATATTAAACACAATTCTTGATTAACTCATTGAATCAATGGTTATTAACATTATAATTAAAATAAACGTGAGGGCTATTGGCTGAAAAATGTACTATTTTGAACCACGTTCAATGAAGAAGACATTTGAATTGTAACCATATACTTTTATGTCCCACCACACCATCCCAATATGCGACCTTTATTTTAACAGGTTTGATTATAATCACCTAATCTCCAGGACACTTTATTTTTTGTAATTTTAAACTGTGCTCTGGATTACTGTAATAAAATAAATTAATTTTGTTTTATATTCGTTAAATAATAATATATATAATATAAAACACTGTATTATTTGTGAATTTCTGAATATTATTCCCATACTCGAATAATTTGTATAGTTTATACTTTTCTAACATATAAACGTTTAAAAGCAAAAATTAAGTTAGGAGTGTGTGTGTGTATGTGTAAGAGTAGATAAATAAATTAAACAGTTGTGATTAGTTTTTATAATAAATTTTTTTTAACTATGTCCCTTCTATAAGTAAAATCTGATTACATTTAACTGATTTGTTTTAAGTAACCTAGAACATAAAATGAAGTTTTACATTTTATATTATTAATTTACATCTTCTTAAAAATATTTATTGAATAACATTTTTATGAAAACATTCCTTACTAAAAGGAATTCAATTGCACTACACGAAGCTCCAGTTCCTTTAAGAATATTTTGAAAGATTGGAAGTCAAAATCAGTGTATCATGCAAAAACATATCACAAAAAATAAATGAATTCACATAAATCTTACAATATATATTCTTGGGATATTCACACACATTTTTATATCATACAACGACCCTTTATATTTAGTAATTCTCGTTATATACAATTCCTCATATTTAAAATTTAAACCTTAAATATCATCTAAATTAGACATGTTGCATTGAAAATAGGAAAAATTTATTCATATAAACATAAATGAGTATTTCTTTAAAAAGCAAAGATTCATATATGATTGTTAAATTAAGATCTGGAGCATTTTTCCAACAGAAAAAAAAGTGCTTCTATTTTTCAGTTGAAGCGGAGACAAACTTAATTACAGTAATGTAATTAGTTCTAATATTTAATATACTTAACTAAGCATAACTATGATTTTTATTACATTAATGAATAAAACTGATTTATTATTATTACACCAGAAATCTAGGAACAGCATTCAACTAGTTCTTATACCATTTTAGCTCTCTATGTATAATTTAAATTTGTGATAACGCCAGCTTCTTCTTTTCTTATCTGTCGTTAAGCGAAAAAAAGTTCACATTCGCTAATTACAATACTTGATACTTTTGATGAGGAGTAGGAATAAAAGTAATTCCTTCGTAACTTAATTTAAGAATCTTTTATTGCAGTTCGCTGCACTTTTAATAATGTATTTAGTTTTAGTCTTCAAATACTATTAGTCCTAAAATAGAATTATTCTATACGGCAGAGCTCAAGTAATCAGTGCAGCTATATCAAAAGTTTCAACTTATTACGAAATGTATATGTCAGTGAATTGGAGCAAATGGATGCAATAAAGTAAATTATGTAAGAAAACACATAAGTTAACTTGACGAAAGAACTGTGTCTCTTGTGAATATACTAGTCATTGAAATTATATGCTATTCTAGATAAATAGGATATTTTAAAATAAAATAATCGTGATTAAATTCCACATTCAAATAATTTAATTTAGCTTCGATATGCAAATTGTTATATTTTATATAAATTTTACACTAATGACCATGCTAATACATATTTAATGTTTATCATTTATGGTAGTATCGATAATTCAGTTTCTTGATGGTACTATTGCTCTTTTAATTTACGAAAGACAACGTTTGCTCTTTACATACATTCACAAATCTATTTATTTACTTGCTTCAGCTTACAGAGTTGGAATGAAAGTCTTCAAATGAAAAGGAATCTTTTTTGCTATAAATGGACTGATCTGGGCAAATGCAGCAATGAAAAACGTTCAAGAAATGAGTACAATCGAAAAACGCTTACTGTACGTGAGGCAAATTGTTCCATCAAGACAATACTACAGCTCATTCTGCATCACCTGTCAAGAGATTTCTAGCGAAGTATAGCATCCCAGTGTTCACCGTCCACCCTATTCATCGGATCTTGGGCCACGCAACTTCAATCTGTTTCCCAAGATGAAGTCTGCATTGAAAGGAACAAAATTTATATCCGTTGAAGCTGTGATCGAGAAAGCGACATGCGTTCTGAAGGAACTGACAGAAGAGTTTCGGAACTATTTCTAACATGGAAGTTTCGCATGGAGCGTTGTAGGAATAGAAGGGAAGTGTAATTGAAGGTGATAAATAAATATGTATGATGTTAAAATAAAATGTTTTATAGCCCCAGTCTCGTTATTTAACAATCACACCTAAGTATGTCATAAGTTTTTGTTATGCGCGTTGCCTTTCTACTTATGTTTAATAGAAATTCATTTGAGAAATATTTATATCTTCGTAAAAATTGAAATTTGTAGACAAATGAAATGTATTGATAATAATACTCCAAACATATTTATAGCTTACTCAAACAATGCCCTTCTTAATGTTCTTATAATAATATTATGAAACAAACTGCAATAAAGTTTTGCTTACATTCTAAACAACAAGCAGCTTTGAATTGCTTACGATTCATTTATTAATTGTTTTATTGAGATTTCAAACATTTCCCTTACTTAAGTAATTTAATACAAATACGGATAAGTTTATTTGACAAATCCGACAGTACAACCTCAAAATCTTATTCTTTCGTATCGAAAACTTCAGGTTTTCACCCAGTTTATAAAAAATGTTACGATAAATGCAATTAATTACATTAATATTTTCTATTGCAGCAATTATTTTTGAGCAAAAATGCATTATTTGGAAAGAAAATCATGTTTAAAACAATAGTTAACTTTTTTTAAAAAAAAATGTCTAAATTCTAATAGTTTATGAAATGCTATACTAAAACCATACAGTTATACATGTCTGTGTGTATGATATTAAGTGAAACTTTATTCTGGAACTTAATTTGTTAAATAATATAAGAAATCACTTAAATAGTCTTATTTTTTTTAACATTCCGGTGCAATCTTCCTTTAATTTTCTCAAGCTGAAACAACAATTTGTACTTAGTAATAATGAAACACTTTCAAATTAGAAAATTCAATTAAAGAATTTTATTTCATTCTAAGGATTAATTGTTATAAAATAAACGGTGATTCCTATATAAAGGTGTATTATTATTAAAATATTATTCATACTACATTTAAACAAATATTGAATAACAAGTGATAAAACTCTATTTTCTTTAGTCAATAAGAGAAAAACTTTATTCTTTCATGAATATACCACGGTAATAGAGTGACATTTAAACATTCAGAAAAATTATAGATATCTAGATTGACACATGGAAAGTTTTGGCTTTTCTTCGCTGTAGAACAGTTCTTGTAGCTGGAAAGATAGTATTACAGAAAAGGTGAGAATTTCCCTGGCAGTTAGATTGAAAAGATAGGGATGACATACTTTTTTTGGTCGCCAATTGACACCAAATTTCACGAGAAAACTTGTTTCCCCATGACCATTCCAAAAATGTATAGAACAATATTTGAGAGAGAATATATAATTGATAGTGTGTATATACTGTATATATAATTTTTTTTCATTCATTTTATCTAGAGTGAGTAGTTGATCCTAATGTGATATTGTAATTATGTATTTTGACCTGAAGTGATTGTGTCAAACTTATATTGGTACTCTCGAACGTTCACATGAATGTACATTTTCTACTTCCTTTTTAAGGCACATATATGGTACTAATCCAGTTCAGGACCGTGATCGCGTATACGTGATTGCGCGATTTTCCCTTCACGGATCACGGTACCGTATATGTGACCGGTGTTTCAGTACCCTCGGGCCCATGATCACACTGATGTGATTTCGAATAGGAACGTTTTGTTTGAATTTTTAACGGGCATTTGATAGAGGTTGAAGTTCGTTTTTTTTTTCCCCCAAATATCATTCCATAGAATGTTGACCTTCAATTCCCGCTTTTGCTTCAGATTTGTTTTGTTTTTGTTTTTGCTGTTAAATCAGGGGTATTTAAAAATTCAAGCAACTGCGTTTGTTTGCTTCTTTTGGTAGAATTGGGCATTTAAAGGGCATTGGTTGTTACTTTGATATTCTGAAGAATGGTGGAAGTGAAATGTTTATTTATTAGGGTTTTGGAGAAGAGAACTATCGTTCTCAAGATGGTATTTTTGCATGTTGTTGGATCAGTTTTATCTTTGCTATAATGCGAAAATTGAAATATCTGAGTGAAAAGTCAAAGGAGTCAATGTGGTGTGCAAAAAATGTTGCCTAAGAAAAAAAAAACCACAACTGACGTATTATAAATCAATATTGTAACGTAGACTTGTCTTGAACAGTGTTTCTAAGTATCACAGGCTCAAAAGTTGTAGTATTATTAACAGTGTTTAAATGTGCATCACAGGCTTCAAATGTTGTAAGTATCATTAAAAGTTATTTCATCTTTTCATATTTTTTTTGTATTCAGTTCTTTAATATATTTTCCAAAGACTCGTAAATTAAAAAAAAAATTGTCATTTATATTGTTATTCTTTCGTGCTATATAATTTTCTTATCAAAATGGAATATAATTTCTTTAAAATTCACCAATTATTTTCAATATCATAAAATTTCAACTACTTTTGATACTGGGAATGATAATCTTCAAGTTTCATTGTGTTACTCGCTAGGATATATATGATTTTAAATGAAAGTAAGGCTAACCCTTTCACCGGAGGAGAAAAAAGAAAGTATACTCTGGGCCTGTGCCTTTTACGCGTGACCTTAGGCAAGCCAGATGATTTAAGATAAATAAGACTAATTCACAAAATCAAAAAAACAAAAAAATTCCTCTAAAATCGGCTATTCATTAGAATAGTTTGGTTTTATATGTTACTAAAATTTATTAAGCTTAATATAATGAAAAAAAATTTAATCGAAAATTGTATGTTTTGTACATAAAATTGATCAATAAAAAATCATATATCTTAAAAACAAAATATACTAACATTTGTTATAAATTTCATGGTATAATGATGTGAATTACGTGGAATAATAAGATATAAAAAAATGAATCTTATTTTACTTTTGTTTTATAAAAAAAAAATCCGTTAAAGTCAACTTCACATGCCTTATGCACTATTTTGTCAACTTTGATGTTTCCGCAAAGTTGAAGATGAACAAAGCAGCTCATCTTCTTTTCAGTAAACGGCTATGTACAGATTATTTTTTTTCAACATCATTTAAATAGATTCATTCATTAATTCGCAAATCTCGTATAAGATAAATACTCTTTTCGTCATGACTATCGCTACAAATAAAACACCAGATGAAGAAAGAACCGCTGAAGCATCTACTATCAAAAAGCCCTAACCCCATAAAAGTAAATTCTAGTTCGAACTTTTAAACAACAAAGAAAGAAAAAAAGGCAAGCCGAAGAAGGTGCACCCTTAAATCGTTTCATTTACGTTTAAAGAGCCGTGCCTCAACACGTGCTTTTATCATACCCCCTCCTGATGTAAATTAAGAAAGGCCATATACCAAGGTTAATACTCCAAATTACCTATCTATATTGATTTCAGTGTAACGTTATATAATAACATTAAAAATCAAATGAAACTTTCTCATCAGCTTATCTCTATTGATATGTTGGTGCGGCAGGCATGGAGCGTATCTAATGATGCGCTGGGCACAGAGAAAGCGAGCGTACCGCATGTGATACACAGCTGGGAGTGAATGGGTTAATGCGGAAAATTGCTTGGTCTTGCAGCGTACACTTTCAGGTGCAGACCTGGGAAGCAGGTTCTTTCATGGTCTGGAACAGGTTGACAGATGGTCTCAGAAAAAGGGCTCCTTGACTCAAAAAATGGCTTTTATTGGTGGACTTTACTTGCATTTGGCTCGATCAACTACATAACAATATTTATCAATATAAATTGTGAGAAGCTATAAAGATAATGTAAAACATATATTTTATTCAGGACAAATTCTTAAAGGAGGATGAAAGTAATGTAATTGATTCTTATAAGAAAATTTCAAGATCCACGTATCCTTCGACCATGCTCCTCCATATTTTTGAAATGTTATAGTGCAATCTGATACTATATAACTTTAAAGGGTCAAAAACAAATTAGGTCCTACTTTGCTATTCTAAG
>BMAW01128264.1:169439-189523 GCA_019974015.1 Nephila pilipes | reverse complement strand
CGCAAGAAATCTTTTTTGTTGCGAGTAAATAGCGATAAAAAGCTTTCTGAATCATCAACTCGTTGCTGTTTTTCTTCAATCGAAAGCAATCGCGGCACCCACTTGGAAAAAACCTTTTTCCCTTCACTTCAAAAAACCTTTTTCCTGGTCCGATCGACTTAAAATTTTGACACGTTTCAAGCAAAGGTTAGTACTCTAGAAAGACCTGGTTACTGGTTTACTACGAGCTCCATTTCTGGGTTATTCTCGGGAGTTATTGATCGATGTGTTAATCATTTTTCTTTGAAAATACTCTATGTTTTTTTGTCTGAAGCGATCACTTGCTAGAATTTTTAAGACATCATATATTTCCTTTAAAATTCCCATTTGATACGAAGGAGCTATTTTTTCACTAGGCCTGTGACTATGAAGAGCTTCCAAACTAAAGTGGGTTAATATAATGTCATACGCTTATTAAATATCAAGCTTCTTATTTTTTACCCGTGTATTCTCTGTTTTATTTTTCTCGTTATATCATAAAATAAAAGTTACAATAAAATTATGTGGTGATTGATAGAACTTTTATTCTTTGTATGTAGGATTCATCTTTGTGTTTATAAAACGATATTTATTAAAATATTAATTTAAAACTAAATTTCAAGGTAAACGATTGTTTTAGATAAAATCAAATTAAGATATTTAGAAGACTTTTAAAAAAAACAACGTTATTGTTTGGTAAAATTATTCTTAATATTTCTAGAAACGATACAAATTAAGAACATATTATGAAAACTGTCAAATCATATTGTTTGAGGTGATATACATTTAAATAATAAAATATTAAAAGTTAATAAAGAAAAGTACTGATATATACGAAATGAAATTTATGTTATTTAGAAATCCTTCAAAGTTTTATGTCTTTATTATTATTTTCGAATCAAATCAGATTCAAAAGAATGAGAAATTCTTTAATTCTGAAAGTCTGTCCTAAAATCCGTCACAAAAAGAGCTCTAGCAATTATTTTGAATATATATGTAATCCATTAACCTGGTTCTTTCTCAAAGGAAGAGTTGATAACCTCTTAAATTTTATTTACATTCTTTTAATTACAAACATAAATAAATTTCTCATACTAAAAATAAAGCTGTAAAAACTTATTATTCTTGAGCGAATTTCAATATATATATATATATATATATATATATATATATATGGGGTGGTAGACTATACTAATATCAATATCACAGATGTAGTTTTAATACATCTTCATAATAATACATAACAAAGTTATTCAAATTTATCAGGGACGAAACTTTCTTTAGAAAATATGAGAAACATCAATGGAACTCGGAACTTTTTCACCTAAGTGTTTTTAAAATCCATATACAATCCCTTCCCAAAAAGATTTAATCCACCTGTTAGGAAGTAATTAATAAATTCTATACTTCTTCAAATTAGATATTACTCTCTGAAAAGGCTCTCCTTAATGATTTATCCTTTGGTATTAAAACTTTTTTAAAAAAAGTATTTCATCTCCAAAGCTGTTTCAAATGTATTCATATTTTTCTGTACATCTTAAAAATGTTTTTTCTCCGGTAAGGGAAATTCTGATATTTTTTCAACTCACCTCCAACAAATCGAACAAATAAATTTGCTTAAAAGCTAAGAAGCACTCTAAATTAAAATAAATACTTGACTTATAAATCGTCAGTAACTTATTATATTTGGACACTGAAAGAGTGTAACAATTATGCTTCACAAAACGCACCTGCCTGATTGCGAAGAATAATTATCTTTCGGCAGAGTTTTCAAATAATATGAATCAAAATTTCAATTGGAAGTAAATGCCTTTAATTGGTTAAACATTTCTTCAAAACAAAATTGTATATATTAACTTTTAGAAAGGATACATTTTCAAACAAGTTTCAAGTTATAATAACACATTCTCATTATCCTTTCTTTCTGCAATATTTATATTATTGACTCATTTTGTAATATTTAAATTTAATTTATTTCTCAATTTAAATTTATTGCTAATTCTGTTTCTAATACTCAACTTAAATACTTGTACTACTTAGAGAGTCTTTCGAAGAACTTCTGGTGTTTTTCTTGTAGTTTTTGTATGCACATTTCATAATTTTTATGTAAGATTGACTTGTTTATAATATGAAAATAATTTTGTAAAAATAACATTGAAATACAATTTTCCAATTTTTTTTAACTTTGAGCACTTTATCAAGACCATTTAAATATAAGTTTTATTCATGACGTGTGTATCATGTATAGTTTACACGCTGAAGTATATTTCGATACTTTTGGAGGAAGAAAATAACTCTTATTTGAATTATCGAAGTGTAATGTAACATTTTATTTGAAAAAGATACAATATAGAGATATTAAATTTCTTAGACATATTAAACTAAATTATTTAGAGATAATAAGTTCATAATTTTTGAAGCAAAATTACAGTAATCAAAGCTAGTTTTTATCACTTACCATTTGATGTTCCTTTTCTGTTGTAGAAATAATGGAAAACCACAAAATTTTGAAAATAATTTTGATAGTGATCTTCATTAACATGAAAATGTTTGCAATTAATGTGGTTCTATGAATAGAAAGCTTTTCAGTTTTAAAATATAACAAAGGAAACGGCAACATGTAAAGGGCAATGTCTTAACTACACAAAAGGCTTAGGACAATGTTTATTGATTTTCAAACAACACAATGGCAATCGGTGATGAACATCATAATTTTAAGCCTCGGTGTTTAGGATGACACAAGAGCTGGTACTCCACTCTCTAAATTTCCACAATACACAAACTTGAAGATTTGGAGACTCATCATATTTAAAATGCATCATCCACATTAACAAAACTCTTTAGAGGCACCGAAATTTAAGTCTACGACTCGACAAAAAGATGCCAGCCGCTGACTGACAACTATGACCACCTATCGTATATCACAGTCAAATATCGTAAATCATAACAGAAGTTATGAGTGAAGAGAAATAAGTTGACTTAAAATTGTAACGAAAGTACTAATTCATAATAGAGAAATTTTATTATTTTCCTTTTATTGTTAATCTCTTTTTTTACAAGCTTTTATTTAATTTGTTTTATTCATATGTATGCGTGTATTTCTAGAGACATTTCAAAATTTTTACTTGAATTTTAACCCAATTCTTACCATCCGGTCTAGCTGAAATTTTGCGTATACATATAAATTTGATGATAATACAATACTATTGTATGCTCAAGCAGTTACGGACTTGGGGGGGAGGCACCTTGAGGTCCGAGATAATTGCACTTGGTAACCGAATTTTATTCCACTTCCTTTCATCCTATTGAGTTGAAATTTTGCTTACTCATATTAACTCGATGTTGATGAGATATTTTCGTATTCTCAAACAGTAAACTTAAGGTTTGGAAGCAATCTGGAGGCCCAAGCCTTGCGTTGAACAGCCTCCATTTCGATTGAAATTTTACACACATGTATTGCTCAGGTAAATACTATTTATTCTTAAATTTATAACGAATGAATAATATAAATAAAAAAAATTTCAAGCTGTTGTTTAAACATGGACTAAAAGGTTTAAAATAATTTTTAAATACCAAGCAATATGTAATTTTTGAAAGCTTGAGTTGTTAATATTTCTTTTGATTTTATATATAATATAAATAAGTACATATGATATATTTAATTTATTAGAACATATACATTGTAGGTATGTTTGTTAATTGTCTCAGGCTTTTATAATTTGTACATTAATTAACATTTAAAATATTTTTATATCTTTTAGTTTATCTTTAAATAAATGCTTTGTAGTATTTTTTAAACTTAAAATATATTTGAAAATGTACAAAGGCTTTTACTGAGAAAAAATGTTGCAAAAATGATTTCTTTTGGATAGCCATTTTGAGTTCACGAACTACAAATTTCTTGTAATTTTGAATAAAAAGTGCAATTCAACACGAGTAATGTTTTATTGTTTTAAATGTATTCATTTTCGATAAAAAACTTTTTTTAATTTTTTTTTTTTGCTTGTAACAGGACTATTTCTTGCAGAAAATTTTGTAAAAGTTATTTAAGTTCTCCAAGTAGGAAATAAAAAAGAAGAAAATTTCTGAAATTTGGTTTCAAAGTATTTTAACTATACATAAGCATATCCTAGGGCCAAATAAATTTAACTATAACTCTAAATGAATGTAGAAAAAATTTAAGTGGATATAAGGAATGAAATGAATGAACATATTGGAAATAAAAAAAATATTCACAAATAAAAATGTTACCAGTTATGAAACAATTAAGCAAACTTTTATTATAGACTAAAAGATTTAAGAAATAGTAAAAGTATTTAATCATGGGATATTAAGAAGTATCTAAATAAAAAACACTCATTTTTAGAATCCTCTAAGAAATAAGGTAAATCACAAAATTTTAAAAAATCTAGCTTTAAAACAGAATTTATCAAGTAATTAAATTTAACTATATTTTATAACATATATTATGTAAGACATGAGTAGAGTATATTAATAATGTTTATGAACAAAAATAAGTAATTTTGTGACTGAGTTTTAATAAAAATAAATACATAATAAAATAAATATGAAATTTTCTCTATTAATTTGTAGCAAAACCGTCGAGCAACAAACGTTAAATACCTTCGTCACATAATGGTTAATTCAGAAAATTAAAAATTTATAATTCCTGTTTTGCTTAACGAACGATAAAAACAAAGTATTAAAAGAAATAGTTTAATTATTTCTTAAGTATAATTACATAATTTCAAAAGTATATAAAGATTGAATAAAAACATAATAAAGAATTCAAATCTGTGAAACAAAAATTCTGAAATTACAAGAGCAGATGCATATTAAGAAACCAAACAATTAAAAAGAAATTTATTGCACTTATAAAAAACAGGAAGAATAAATTTTCAAAGAATTGTGTAGTGAATT
Organism: Nephila pilipes; assembly: GCA_019974015.1. Classification (NCBI taxonomy): domain Eukaryota; kingdom Metazoa; phylum Arthropoda; class Arachnida; order Araneae; family Nephilidae; genus Nephila; species Nephila pilipes. The sequence goes on along the minus strand of BMAW01128264.1, from coordinate 184,585 downwards.
CAAAAGATCTTTATATTCGGAAATTTCTTTTATTTCTTCATAATTAAACTTCTAATGCTTATAAGCTGAACAATAGCGTAAAAACCTCTTTGTTTAAAATTATAGCTAAGATGGGATATAATGTGAGCTCAAACAAGAATAATATTGAATAAACACGACACAGAAGAAGAGTAGAAAATAATTAAATGCAGTTTCTTTCAAAAATAAGTGTATGTTAAACTTGTTTTGGACGTTAATTATGCAATAAATTTCTGTTCTACTGTATTCTGCAAAAATCTTTATATTTAACTGAAAATATTGGAATTTATTAAAAGAAAATGTATTAAAATGTTTCGTTTAGTGTATTAATATTGTTAAAAAAGTTGTAAAAAAATAAAGTCTTAAAAAGAACTAATAGATCGCTTTATATTTTAACACATATATTTCTTAGTCAGAATAATATTATCCACCGAAAGGGCTACTTAGATAGTGTACAAATTGATTAACCGTCCACTTTTCAAAATAAAGTTTGAAATGAACATAACTTGTTTTCATGTTATGGGAGCAATAATTAATTATACTTAACTTAGAATGTATTCTATTTCATAATTTATCATTCCCTTTGATATCTGAAAAGATTATAACTATGCACTATAACAATTTATTGTTTGCTTTAATTTTAATATTTAATTGAATAGCTATTTTAAAATGTTCGTGCCATGTAACCGGTGTGTAGCCCTGATGCACGTTAATTCTCTAGAAGCTTGAAGTTTTCCCGTGGCATGGTGTGGAAGTTATAAGAGAGAGATGATAGCTCAGGTGTCGACCTCGTCGCTCAAGTTTCAAGATTACAAGGTCAGTCACCAATAACCCTTATGTTGCTTCTCGTGTGACGTCAATAAAACCAATCAATCAATTTAAAAAGCTATCCCCTAAATTGGTATAATTCTGTCCTTTGCAAAACTTTGCATAGAATAGTTTTTATATTTTTTTTATTAATCTGTGTTATCAAAATAAGTGCAATGTAATGATTTGCAGTTCTCTAAGAAATGGCGAAATGGTTGTTTTCCACATGTGCAAGAATATTTGTTACTTTTAATATAACGTTGGCTCTGAAAATACAAACATAAACAAAACGATATTATTTCAAATTAATGTTGAAGAACAAATAGAGTTAAACAATGAATATAAAGAATACAGTGGAAAATAAAGTGAAAAGCAATATTGACAATATATTCAATTTGCTTGATAAAAGTAATAAAACGAGTTAGAAATAAATTATTTTCAAATTTAATAATACTTATTTCATTTTACAGTATCAAGTTCAGAAAATGGGAGCTTAAGTATCACCTAAACAACATAATCCAAAACATTTAAAGACCTTCTAAATGACAATATGCTAATATAGTTTCCCATATTATATTTTAATACATCTATTTTAACTTCTTCTAAAACTCGTTCAAATTCTTATTAATTAACTCTCACTTTAGTTAAAATGCAATTTCTAAAATAATGCACTGTCAAACAGTAATCACTCTAAAACTGTGTTTCAATATTCGCAATGAGTTTATTACAATGGCACATTACTCAAATATTTAGGATCGCATATCGTTTGGGAAACTAGCTACAGGCAACGTGCCTTCGTTCCCTTATCTCTCTAGGGTGTCTATATAGCATCTGTCATCAAAACACAACCAGACTATATTACATTACCCTTCACATTCCCTCGCTTACAAAGCGTCCTATACCTATATACTCTAACATGCCATACTTTATTTAATCAGCGCACAGCAGTTTAATAAATAACTTTTGTTCCTGTATTTTTAAGAGTGTTTGAAATATTGAATTCGAAGTGCTTGGTTCCGAAAGTAAATTATTATAAAGGGAAGCCAATAATTACAATGAAATACATTGAAAATTTGATTTTATTTTTCATATATCCTACGGTTAGCATTCAAAGTGAACATTAACGTTGAAAGTTTTTGATCCGCTTAACGTAAATAAATATTCAAAAAATATAACAAATTTGAAGTAATCGAATATTATTAATAGTCACCAATATGCATAACTATTATAAAAGAAGTTCACGAAAGCATTAAAATATACTTATCTAACTACTTTAAAATCCCAGTATGTAAAATTTAACATCTCGCAATAAATATAATGTCACAAATAGCTCAATTAATAGTGTTAATAAATAATGTCACTGAAATAACACAATAAATAGTGTCAATTAAACGCTACAATAGTTATACAACTGGTTAACATTCCTTGCTAAAAAAACAATGTTTCTTAAAAAAAATATTAATAATTTTATGAGTTCCAAACAAAGATAATTCATACTTATTAAAATATTTATTGATAATTTTGAAAAGATAATTACAAACGCTTAGCGCAGTTATTAATTACAAATAATCCAAGCCCAACTTATCCAAATATAATTTTTGATGCTTGTACATATCTTGTTTTGTCACCTACAAAATCTAAAAACGCACCAAAATGTATTACATATTTTTTTGGTATTTTGTAAATTACTCAACTTTTTTTTAATTCATTTTCTCTAGAATACATAAATTTTTCTCACATTTTTCATTTCAAAGAAAAATAAATTCAAAAAGCCGTTCCTGTCCTTTTCTTGTTGTATGTTAATTACTTAGAAAGTAATATTATAGAGACATCGCTTTCTTATTTGCTTCAAACATACCATTTCAAATAAAATTCAGAATAATACTTGGTATTTCGTATATTTTATACTCCTTTTCCTGAGAAAATATATACATTTATGCTCGTCACACCTCATTTTTTTATCTTACAGGAATCTGCATCTTAGAATTTATTTCTCTTCGATATTAAATAAAGTTTCTACTCTATTTTATTTTTAAGCTTCTACTCTTTCCTATTTCTTTTCAAAAGAAGAAACAAAAAAGTATTTTACGGGAGTTGTCGAAAAGAGATTTGTCATTTAAAATGGCGTTGATTCAAAGAGTCAGATAATACTGCATCAAAGGATAGGGTCGGGTAAGCCTCTGGAGTTATATATCTTCATTCCTTTACTTGAGAAATCTTGCACTAAAAGTAAATCCGTTAAATGCAATTTCGGATAAGAAAAAACTGCAAGCAGGAGTCAGGGACCATTTGCATTGATACTTCTGAGCTTTGGAAATTATAAGTATAGATAATGGTATTCCGGAGCACTTTCAAGATTTTGTGACGCATTCTAAGATTTGTATTAGATATTTCCCCTTAAATTTTTCATTCTTATCCTTCATTTTTTTGATACTTCTTTTCTTTTTTCCCCTTATTGTATGAAAAAGTTTTGAATAAAAATGCGAGATTGCTCAATTTTGTCTAGTTTTTCTAAAAATAATACATACTTTTGTTTATGTGTTCCGTAATCATTGTATGACAATTATAGGTAATGTTGTAAATTAAACAAAAAAAAATTTAAAAAATTTTTCTTATTAATTCAAATACAGATTTGCAATTCGATAATAATGTGTGAGTGATGTGCAATTTCACTAGAGATCATTATGAAAATTTCAAATTTGGAGTTATTAAATTAGTATTCGTCTCTCATAAAATTATGCTTATCCAAAATTGTACATTTCAAAATCCAAAGATAAACTTTATTCTTACTGCAATTGAATTACATCAGTTAGATTCGAAAACTTCAAGAAAGTATCCTTGTCTAGATTCATTTTTTTAAGTATTTTTAAAATATTTTCTTTTTTCTTGTTACAGTGTGATCCGTTTCCAATTTTTCTCACAATACCTTTTGAAGCCCTGTTGTAATACGTACATATTTTGCAGAAGCTCCAAACTCTCAAAGATGTATTAAGAACTAAAAAAATAATTTTATATTTAGTAACTTACAAGATTCTTAGGTTCAGATATAAAATGAATAATCATTACAAGGAATATAGAATAATTAAACAACTTAAACAACAATAATTGCATCATTGCTGAAATTGTAAGTAAACAATTTTTGAAGACAAAAATTATTCTAAGAACTAGCATTCTTTTTCAATGTTATTCATTTTAGCCTCTTCAACATTGGTGCAGAAGAGACAATGTTCTTTTTTACAAAGATAGCATAGTTGAAAATTTCAGTGTTCATCGAGATTGTTTCCAAGACATGAGTTAAATACTGATATTTAAAATTCAGTGCACTTTAGCTTTTAGCATTTTGGGAGGATTATCACCAAAAAAGTTAATGAGATTACTTTAATAATAAATAAGTCAACTTGTGACGTTGGACTATTCGCAGTTTTCTCTTCACTAATCTTGGGGACTTTTAATTAATATTGATTGCTATAAATAAACAACTTTTTCCCAACCAAAAATGAAACGGGAGTATTTAAATTAGGGACAGATAGAAATAAAGTGAAGCGAGGTAGATAGGAAGTATAAAAGCTAAGCTTGAGACACATCATAAAGATCGAGTGACTCTAGATTTGAACAGTTGTCCTATAGTCGATGACGGGGTCGAGAATTGCTACAAATTATCGACGACATAGCGGAGCCTATAAGTCGAGACAGCCTCAACTTTACTGTGTTGGTAAGACTCCATTAATTTGATATTAGTGGAACAAGCGAATATATCTAGAGCGATATTTTGGGAGAGTGGGTGTTCATTTGTCGTTATAGTAGTAAATTGTGAAATAAAATAGTGTGAAACCTGTTTAACGTATTCTTGAATGGTTTATTATTAGTAGTATATTGAGTTTAGCTATGACACAAGAGGTGAATAGGAATATGACCTCATCACAAACTTGAGCCTTTGATAACTTCTTGTTAAGAAAACTTAAACGGGAGTGTTTGTATGCTATAAATAAACAACTTGAATGAATCTAACATTTTTTGTTTCGATTATTCAATAATTTTGTTTATCTCAAGTTGACGCTCACTTTAATTTTACCTCACACCTTGAGGATGTTTTAAATTTACATAGTTAAATAGCAAAAGTGTTTTAATTTAATATGGTCGTGTTAGTTGTGGTGGTGTGAACTCGGGCTCTTTCGTGAACTCGGGAACTACATAACTCATAATTCATATCATTTAAGTCCAAACGCTGTTCTTTAATTTATTATTAAAATTAAAAGAAACTATTTTTTCTATGAAAAGATCTAAATATATATTTCCTATTAAAAACACTATAGATATATTTGTTTTCAACATCTACCTACTCGTACGTTCTATGTAGATTATATTTTATTATAATCTCATAAATCTGCTTTGAACCACTGCAGGCCCTTATAGGTAAGTGCATAAATTCCTCCTATACTACATGACATAAACTGTCTCTAAGGTGGACATTTCAGGGAATAATTACTCTAGTTTGCTCAACACTTGATATTCGTTCTAGAGCGCAATTTAATAACCACTGTAATTTAGGTACAGCGAACCTTCGAGGAAGCGAACTTCCAGGGAGGACTCGCTTGCAGGGATTGGAAAATGGATTTCGGACCCTTCCAAATTTCAATGGATTGCATATGAGGCCTACGAACGGAATATGATAACAAATATTATGGTGCAGTTCAAACACATTTGACTATTGCTCTGCATTTCAGATAACATAGACTTTGTAATTCAGTTTCAGTTAGAAAAAGTTGCTTTGAACATATACTAACTGAAAAACAGTTTGAAGGTGCCTAACTTTTATTTATTTTGTTTCCCTGAAAACGTCTTTAAAATAATAATTCCACATTTTTTTCTATTAGAAACATTTATTTGAAAAATCATGTTTACTTAAAAATAAAGAATTTTAAATTTGTTAAAATACGCTATTACATACACTCGCAGGTAAGCTAAAAATAATAATAAATAAAATTCGTCTCTAAAGCAATCACCGTAATTTTATAAGAAACCCATAACGTATCGCATATACAGTGGGAATCATTACATTTTTTTTAAAATAAAATATGCAGTATGGAAAACTAGTTTTTGAAATTTTCTTCTGTTTCGTAAAATGTTTTGATTACATTTCAGCCGTTTATACATTATTAGATGTTTTAAAAAAATTTTTTAAAAAATCAGCCTGCAGTATTAATCGGAACATAAATAATATAACAAATTAATAATAGAATCAAAAATATAGTCGTTATATCCATAAGTGTTTATAATAACATATTTTACCTATATATGTACAGTGTAAAATATATTTTTTGTGAAAAAACACTTTACAAGATTTTCTTTTGACGCTATAAGAAGAAAAATTAACTCCTTTATTTTTTTTTCGAAAAATTTGCTTTAAAATCATTATTTTTTTTTGAACTAGAAAAAATAACTTTCACCCCATATTTTTTTTGAACAATTGAAAATTTTATTGAATTCTCATATAAATATTGATGTAGAATTATGTAGGAATAAAAGGAAAAAAAATGACTGTAAATTAAATTTGATTGTAAATTAATATTCCGCAGAGATTTATAATAAGTGTATGTCTTGTAAAATTCTCTTCTTAGGTAAGCGAGCCCAATTTTTTCACCTGTAATTGTGAAGGTAAAATTTCCTTAAAATTATTTTTATTACTTTAATGAACTTTATAAAATATTGCAAAGGAGAAGTTAATCGATTCCATTAAGTATAATAGAAAATGTTAATTTTTTTTTTTTTTTTCATTTTTAGTAATATGGTACTCTCTGAGGTCTCTAATAGATTTTGGACCAGATAATTGCTGGATTTTGAAACCCGCACATTACAGAAAAATCACTGATAATAACTATTTAAACTGCCAAATATATTCAGGGTGTTCACAAAAGTATATTCTAACTTTGAAGAACTATATTTACAAAACTGAAGAAATTACTATCTTTTTGAGCCAATTAAATTAAAAATAACTCTTAGAAGTTCACAAAATTATGAATATTCAATGTGACTGCACCATCATAAACACAAATGACAATCAGTCCATAATGAAACACTTGTTTCAGCATTTTTGGTCAACAGTTTGAACTGCTGTAATTATTCCATTTTTCAGTTCATCAATTGTCCTCGAATAGTCGACTGTATCATACTGCTAGATATCGTTCGTGGTTCTGCTGCTGCTAGGTATCGTTCCTTTGGTGGTGATCGCATTTAACTGTTATAATTTTATAATCCTTAAATTGCTATTTTTAATTTAATTTGTCCAAAAAGGCTGAATAACTCCAATTGTTTAGATTTCAATGTTGGGATACTCTTTTGTAATTCAGAATTGCATAAAAATTTATATAATATAGGCTATTTTTTCATTTCTAATGGCTAGGCTATAACCTAGAACAGATCAACGCTATTGCTTCAAAATTCCTCTAGTATGCCTTCAAGTGATGCGTAACAACGGAGGTGATCTCCATTCATTCGATCTTCCGAATTACAGTGAGGACACATGGGGTTCGTAAAAATTCCGGTGGGATGCAGAGAAGCATAAAATAACTAAAAGTACAAAAATACACTGTTTTATATTGATACTTTATATTATTCCGTTAAATTATAAAGCATAAAATATTATTCTGAGTAGTAATTTTCCCGTGTAAATACGTTAGATTAGTGGCAAAACCTGATATATAAGGTGCCATATTATGGAAGAAATATTATGAATTCAACTCATATCATTGTTTCATTGTGGAAAAATTATTAAAAAGAGAATGGTTTGTACAAATTTTGTACAAATATATTTTTACAAAAACCTTCTTAAGGTCCTGGAATGTAAAATTTTCATATAAATTTGTATAATACAATTCAGCACTATTAAAGTAGATTCAAGAAAAGGAATATAATGATTTGTTCTTTAGAAATGTATCTCAAAAGATTTTTTTTTTTTTTTTCATTTTTAATGAAGCAAAATGTTTCTTAATTTTGTCCATATTCCTTTGTTCAATTTTATGCTCACTAATTTCTAGAGAGTCGAATGCCAATGATATAAAGATATTTTTCAGTTAAATAAATCCTAAAAAATGATTCATCATTTGGAAAGGTGATCTGAATCATATCTGAAACATATGTGGTTAGTTTTGACAATTTACACCTAAGAACAATCTAGGCTACAGATTTATTATGTCTAACCCATAGCTTACGATAGTCACAGAGGGTAAAGAAAAAAGGTTCTATCCGACGATATGTAAAGTTAAAATCCGATAGTCTCAATCAAAAAGTATACAGAAAAATAACAGTTTTTAATAATAAAAAATAAAAAAAAGCATGTCGGGAAAAAGAAAAAATAACAAAAGATAGAATGTAAATAAAAATGAAAAAATAAAGTTGGAAAAAATCCTGTTGAATGCACTTAACTAAAACTGTGCTGCCCTGGAGTTGTTGATGTTGTTGGTGATGAATTATGTTAACACAATGATAGCTCACATCAAAACGGTGTTGCTGTTATTTAATTGGTTGCCATAAAAACAAATATACTTTTTCTGTAATAAAAATGCCTAATTGTCGCAATTATGGAAAGGCGGTTTAATCATTTCGTTTTATTTTCCTTTATATTTTTCTTCCTAGATTCTCTGAGTTTAAGAAAGCGAGAGTGGTTAATTTTTCGAAAAAAGACAATGGATAAAGTAGAAATGTATTTTTTAGCACTTTTCTCTTCTTTATACGTGAAACCATTATAATATGCATTATTCAATATAACTGTTATAGGTAAAAAAGTAAAACTCCAATAACTTTGTCTGTAATATACAGTAATAAAAAGAAAAGAATTTGTGTAAGAAAATTCATGTTGAGCTTTTTTTTACTTTGTTATGCACTCTGAAATGAATTTATTATCTAAAAAACGAGTTTTTACAACTATACAGATATATATATATATATATATATATATATATAAGGAATTTACTTGAGGACATTTAATCATTCTGTAATTGAAAAACAAAATTTAATCAATGAAGAATGCGAGTCACTTTCCAGCTCAAATTTCTTTATTAACTGTTCATTTTAGGTAAATGCTGCGGGCCGAAGAAACAAGAAATTCTTAAGAGGTTTAACCGCAGTGCATGTTACAATGGAGAGACGATAAAAAGTGCTCTAATTTTCAGAGTATCCTAATATATAATAGAGAAATTCATAAGAAACGTCATGGAACATGAGGTACAGGAATAGAGATTCTGGGGAAATATAATAGACAAGGAGTCTGAAGGGAAAATTTCCACAAATTTACGATAGTGGGAAAAAAGGATTGAAAAATTTTATGAGCATTTGATCTAATAAATAAAACGATAATTTGGGAAGGGATCAGGAAATAAGAATGAACTCTTCACTTTTGAATTGGGGGGATAGAATAGAAAATTATAAATTATTACAAATATATATATATATATATACATATCTCTCTCTGTGTGTGTATCATATTTGTGTGTTTAAATATTGCATATTTCAAATTAAGTTAGAAACACATAAGGACATTCTTACCCTGAATGAGTCTATTTAACCTACCTCTAAAACTTATTTCATGATAGCTACAATGAGTCCTAATTTCTTATCTTATTTTTAAGCATCTCTGAAATAGGTTAATTTATTCAGTATTTAACATTTTTTGAGCAGTGAAATTATATTGTTTTTATCAAAGAAAGAAAATGTCATTTCACTTGATTGGGTGTAATCGAATCATGTCACTGATATGCATAGAAATAGATATAGAAGTGTCGGGAAAGAATAATTAGGTAATTATCTTTTGAATTACCCACCATGGGTTAAAGTTTATGGAGGGAAGGAACAGAACCAAATGTAATTTTAGATTATAAAAAAACTGAGTTTCAAGAAAATGCTACTGATAATTTAGATGTAGCTTATGCATGCAAAGGAGAAACTAGAAGATGACCTATACCTTTAATATCTACGCGCAATAAATTCGTATTTTATATTTATGGATGCAAATTCCTGTAGTCAAAAGAAGCTATATAAGGAGCGATTTTTTCTAAAACTTTATTTAAGAAACTGATCGAACCTCTAAAAAACATGTGAATGAGGAAAATGTCTCAAAATAATAAAAAAATTAGCAAACATCTGTAGAAAAAGTGCAAAAAATGTGGTTAGAAAGTGAAATAGACAAACAAACAAATATCAGGATCGCTCCATATTTAGCTTTTTCTCTCACGAGCGAAAAAATGTGTATTGAATAACTTCAATGTGACAAAAATGTATAAAGAATAATAGAGGTAAAGAAAAATAAAATACTATTAAAAATTAATTTTACTATTTCCCATCATGAACTTATGACAGATGTTGTTTTCGTTGAATTGTGGACCCTAGTCCTAATACCGCTCAAGACTAGCCATATAGCATAGCTGATGCACACTAAATCTTTTCGAGGTTGCAAGTCCTTCCGTTGGATAGGGCTTTGTCGAGGGAAGTCCCAGATCACGTGTCTTCCTTGTCACTTGACCGAAGTTCAACAAGAGGCAGTCAGTCGCCATTAGCCTTCCTGTTGCATCTCACTATAACGGTAATAAGCAATCGCATGGAATAAAATATTTTGTTTCCCTATTTTTGAATAATTAACATAGCTTGTACAGACTATCGATTGTATGTGGCCGAGAGAAGGGAAGCTAGAATAAAAGGCGTGGAAGGAGTTATGAAATGTACCATCTCTTATTATAAACACAAATATAAATGAAATGAGGCTATTATCCAATACGTTAGTTAATCTATGTTGTTATACGATTAAGAAACATTTTTCAAACAGGAAAAATATTTTTGAATTTCAACCTGATGCGAAGACAGATTTAATTACAGAAATGTAATTAGTTCAAAAATTTAACATACTTAGCTAGGCTTATTATGGCATTTATTACGTTAATGCGTAAAAGAGATTTATTATTATCACTTTAGAAATCTAGAACAGCATTCAACTAATTCTTATACCATTTTAGCTCACTGTATGTAATTTAAATGTGTGATATTGGTCAGTTTATTATTTTCTTACCTGTCGTAGAACGTAAAAATATTCACTCGCTAATTACAGTACTTGACACTTTTGATAAGGCGAGAAAACAAAAGTGATTACTTTATATCATAATTTAACATTTACACATCGGCAGTACATATGCTGTATCAAAAATTTTTTGTCACTGGTTTCAGCTGCAGTACAACTGTTGTACCAAGCTATCTAGAGACAGTTTTTTCCTCCTTTTTTTTCAGCAGGCCCTTTTACAAATTTCTCTGACCTTTTTTACGACTTTGCTTCTATTGTCCGTAATTGGGTGGGGATATTTTTCGACAACGTTATCAGTTGTGTGCGAATTCCTTATCATTGGCGACTTTTAGGAACAACAAGGTTTGAAAAAATACTCCATTCGATGACTTTTTGTTGTCTATGAACGATAGATTTTTCTTTTCCTTTGATTTTTCTTCGAAATTTTAGAATTAATCCGAAATTTCTTGCAGAAATAGAGATTGAGAATTTGATAAAAGATTTAGATGAAGAAAATTTTGTTGATAGACACCCAAAAATAATTTGATGGTGACGTGAAGAATGAAGATGTGAAAAAGAAAATTTAATTGCTTCCAAACAAAAAATTGTGGCAGATTACAATAAGCACATGGAATATGTTAAGTTAGGAGACTGAATGGCATCCACCTACACTATTGCTAGAAGAACTAGGAATTGGACTAAAAAATTATTCTTTAGCGTCATCATATTGTTATGTTTCTGATATTTAAGTCGTGCCAAACTAAGTTAAAAGCTCAGTTTAAAAGAATTTAGAATGAATTTAATAGTATCTCTGATAGGAAAAATAAATCATTCAAATGCAGAGCCTTCAGTAATAAAAAAATGAAGTTAAATGATAGTAAATTTTCTCATTGGCCAATGGGCGAAAAGAAAAGAAGGTATACATATTGTGAATAGAAAATATACAAAAGAGAACAACTACTATCTGTAAGGCATGCAATGTGGCTCTTTGTATTGATCAGAACTGTTTCAAAAAATAACACACAATTTATTTAAAAATCTCTTAACACATAAACCAATAAAAAAAAAAACAAAAGACTAGTATAAAAAAGATTAAAACTGATACATTTTTAATAAAAAGAAAAGGAAAAAATTATTTAAAAAGTAAAATTATAAAAAAAATTTAAAAAGTGAAATTCACTATACATTTTTAAAACAAATATTTCAAAAGCATTGCTACAAGAACTTTTCAATTTAAGGTATAAGTTTTTTTAAAAAACAAAAATAACCCATTAAAATTAAAACTAATTAATACTTTTTTTTCATTTAGATTAAAGATTCATAGAAATATTTGATATAAAAAAGTGTTACATATTATTTTCATTGGAATGTATGAATTAATTGAAGGTTTTGCCTTAATTTGACGTACTTGAGACTTACTAAGCAGCTTTGAAACGTGTTCAGTTAAGTTAAAAATTATTTTTTAAATCTCACTTTTTTAATCGCAAAAGGGCCAAAACAGCCGAGTAGTGATGTCGCAAACTCGTAGCCGGGATTGAGTTGTGAGTTCGAGTCCTATTCAATTGAAAACCGGCTGTTAAGTCTGTCTAGATTCCAAATTCTCATGTTGGTGTGGTTGGTTGCCAAATTCTCATGTTGGTGTGACCTTCCTATTGTTTCAGAATTCAATGTTACTAAAATGTCAAATGGAAATATTTGGAGTACATTGATTTTTTGTGTGCATTAAAGGAGCGTTAATTTAAAAAGAAAAAATTTTAGTAATAATGTTCTATGTGTTGTCCTTAAAGTTTTCACTCTTTTGCAAATTTCGTCGAATAATTTTGAAAACATATGGTATTATTTTTTATTGCATGTGTTCAATGTTGCAGTTAAATATGTAAGTTGCAATAATGAGACCACAGATAAAGTATGCACACTAAGCCATGCGATTACACACCTATACACACACACACACATATATATATATATATATATATATATATATATATATATATATATATAAGCAAACACCTAAATAATTATTACGAGTTAATGATTGAACTATCGCACTCTCAGAGACTAAAATCATGAGATTACAGAAGCTATTTGTAAGATTCAAGGACCTAAAAAAAAAAAAAAAAAAACAAGATAGGTGGCGCTGCCATCGATATAGGGAGAGAGGGAACAACAACAAAAGAGGAAAAAGAATGGCGGCTATGACCGGTCGCATGATGAACAAAATGGCATGAAATATCAGCCAAATGTTTAGTATTAGTGAATTTTCATATTGTATTAATTGTGTGTGTTGTGTGGCTTTAACAAAAGAATAAAAACTTTAGCCACTAAAGTTTGTGTATCTGGTAGTGAATGAATCTTCAGAAAATGAAACAAAGAACCTACAACACGAAAAAAAACGCGAAATATTACTGGCGCAGTCGACAGGATGAAGATTTCGTCAAATCCAGGTAAGAGGGAGTCCACACTCACAAATTAAAATTATTATTGGTTGTATTATAATGTAAAGAGAGTGCATTATTAATAGCTGTAGTTTTGTTTTGGAATAGATGATATGTTATCGTAGTAAAAATAAAAATAATTTACAGTCTAACTTATTTATGCTGATTCATCCGAATTCTTAGTGTGAGAAATATTTTGGTTTTCTGCAATAGAAAACATTTTTTCTTTACTGATTTAAATTGAGAACGTCCTGTTCTAACTATATCATCTGTTCCAAGAGATTGAAAAGATATTTTTTATTTGTGTTTCATCAGAAACCTTGTGAAATATTAAAATACTTTAATCAAATGAACATCAGTTCAGATATTTTTATTTATGTTTCATCCGAAACTATTGTGAAATATTGAGATACCTTGATTCAAATGAACATCATATCAGATATATTTTGTTTTGGTTTGGTTTCATCAGAAACGTTTTGAAATATTGGTATATATATTTATTCTATTTTATTGAACATCAGTTCAGGTATTGTTTGTGTTTAATCTGAAACTTTATGAAATGTTAGAACATAACTATATTTTTAATTGAACATTAGTTCATATAATTGTTGCGAAGGTATAAAATTTTGTGGAGTTTAGGTAGCATTAACTGGAAAAGAAAGCAAGAGTGTTTATAATTCATGCGTCGAATTGATGGATTATTTATGGTATTAAAATACTTTACTGAATTAAATTAAATGTCATTATCTATTTTCCGAATTAAGCAGAATATTAAATTTAAAGTGTATAATTTTTTTTTTTTTTGGTGTGAAATATTTATTTTTTTTTTTAAAAATTTTTTTTTTTTTTTTTTTTTTTATTTAAATTTAAATAAATTTTTTTGTGTTTAAAAAAAAAAAAAAAAGAAAAGAGAGAGATCCATTTCTTTTCTGTGCTTGTATTACTTTTAGCTATGACTCATTATCATTTCAACCACTGCTAAGTACGCAAAAGTAAATAAAATAGGAGAATAGAGACAGTTCAAGGTTGTATGTTGAATGTTCGATTTCATGCGAGTAATTTATTGATGGAATAAGTATAACTGTTTTTTTTTTCCTTTTTGAATACTATTAAGGATTATTGTATCTGCTAAGTAGAACTTTTATTTTGAGTATACTTGATGAGTCAGATATTCAAATGTGTTTTAAATCATAGTGATGATTTTTTTTTATTATTATTTTCTGTTCAAAGATTGATGGTATTTTTTTTATATTTGATATATATTATGAAAGTGATATGAATGAAGATATTTTTTTTATTGTTGTGATTTATAAAAATCTTTAGGAGTACACATTCTAAGAAATTAAGATATTATTTTATGTGGCACAATACTTTATTATTATTGTAGTAATAATATTTTTTGTGGAATTTTTCATTTTGTTCTATGTCATATGCAAAGTTAGCATTCAAGGTATAAATTTGTAAATTTTATGGTAAAGAAATACGAAACAATTGTTTTTTTTAGATATAAAACCAACCTTGATTAATTAAGCATATTTTTACTTTTTGAATTAGAGTGTTATTAGATTGATTTAGGATAATTATAATAAGGTGCGAGATGGCATTTTTAGGAAAGGGATTAAAAGCAGACTTGCAGATTATGGCTACGGAAATGGGGGTTGAAGATGTCCTTAGTTTAAAAGTGTTTGAATTAAGAGAGGCTATCTTGAATAATAAAAACTTCGACGAGGAGTTTTGTAGAGAACAATTAAACACTATTATAGAGGAACGCAAGAGAAGGGAAGAGATGGCTGAGAGAAAAAGAAAAGAAGAGATGGCTGAGAGAAAAAGAAAAGAAGAGATGG
>BMAW01128264.1:131061-164839 GCA_019974015.1 Nephila pilipes | reverse complement strand
ACTGCAAAAACTACTTGCGAGGTGCTGATGAAAATTTTCTGTCAAACTGGGTTCCCAAAGACAATATGCACAGACCAAGGTACCAATTTTACAGCACAATTGACTCAAGCCTTTCAAGACGTGCTGGGAGCATCTCCTAGGTTTTCTACTCCAGGTCATCCTGAGAGTATGGGAGCAGTTGAACGTTGGAATAGAACTTTGAAAGACATGTTAAACAAAAATATTCAAGAGCATGGAAATGAGTGGGATGTCCATCTCCCATATTTGCTTTTTTCTTATAGAGAAATACCTCATGCACTTACTGGTGTATCACCATACCAATTAGTTTATGGAAGACTACCATCTGGACCGATGACCATTTTAAAAGAATTTTGGACAGGAGAAAGAGAAATCCCTACTAGTGCTGCTCGTTCTGTTGAAGAATACTTGAAACAACTGCAAAAGAAGTTGC
The DNA here is from genome assembly GCA_019974015.1 of Nephila pilipes. Lineage (NCBI taxonomy): Eukaryota > Metazoa > Arthropoda > Arachnida > Araneae > Nephilidae > Nephila > Nephila pilipes. Next base: position 164,388 of record BMAW01128264.1, on the reverse strand, counting down.
AAGATGCACACGAAATCGCATCGGAAAACAGTGCTAAAAATCAGGAACGTATGACTTCACACTATAATTTGAGATCACGAGAAAAAAGTTTTTCTGTTGGAGATGAAGTAATCCTTATTCCTTCATCTACGCATAAATTGCTTAATACTTGGATAGGACCAGCCAAGGTAGTACAGCTCACTAGACCCCACTCTTGTTTAGTTCAAATGGAAGACGGTAGTACTAGAGAATTACATGTAAATAAGCTAAGGCCTTATATCTCAAGAGTTGATCATGTTGGGGTAATATTTGATCAAGATACCGATTTTGGTGAATTGCATTATGCTCCCACAGATAAGGAAACTCAACCTAACATTGATATCAAGTTGAATCAAATGCCTAATGTTTTAAACGCCCAACAGAAATACCAGTTAAGAAATTTGTTACGACGATATGAAGACATATTTCGGAATCGTCCTGGAAAAGCCAAAGTGAAAGGTCATTCTGTTAAAGTTACGGCAGATAGTTCACCTAAAAGATTACAACCATATAGAGTTCCTATTGCTCTTCAAAAAGAAGTTGAACGTCAAATTAATGAGCTGCTGGATATGGACTTGATTGAACATAGTGATAGTGATTGGGCGCACCCGGTGGTGTGCGTGGCGAAAAAAGATGGAAGCATTAGATTGTGCATAGACTTTAGACTTTTGAATAGTTTTACTATTCCTGATGCATATCCAATGAAACATGCAACGGATTTAATATACGAGATAGGCAAAGCTCATTTTATATCGGTCTTAGACCTCACGAAGGGATACTGGCAAATCCCTATGGAAGAAAACTCAAAACATTTTACTGCTTTCGTTACTCATTCTGGACATTATCAGTGGAAAGTCCTACCTTTAGGAATGAAGAATGCAGGAAGTACATTTCAAAAATCTATGGATCAAGTGTTGAATCCCCATCAAAAGTACTGTAGATCCTACATAGACGATGTGGCAGTATTTTCAGAAACATGGTCAGATCACATGCAACATTTGGGAAATGTTTTTAAGACTTTGAGAGAAGTTGGACTAACTGTCAATTTAGAGAAGTGTGATTTCGGAAAGAGCCAAGTTAAATTTCTAGGTCACGTGGTGGGTTCTGGAAAACATGCTCCAGATCCTCAAAAGATGGAAACTATGTCAAAGTTATTGAGACCAACGACCAAAAAACAGTTACGAGGACTGCTTGGCTTATCAAGCTATTATCGTGACTATATTAAGAATTTTTCTTCTATTGTTTTGCCCTTGACAAATTTAACTAAGAAAAATATTCCTAATAAAATTCCTTGGGATGACACAGCTGAAGAATCTTTCCAATGTTTGAAGAAAAGCTTAATCGAAATGCCTACTCTCTATACCCCTGTGTTGAACCGCCCGTTTCAGCTGTATACAGATGCTTCTGCTACTATAGTCGGCGCATGCCTTGCACAGAACGATGAAAAGGGAATGGAACACCCAATTTCATTCTACAGTAAGAAATTAACCAAATGCCAAATGAACTGGTCAACAATAGAACGAGAGGCCTATGCCGTGCTAAGTGCATTGAAAAAGTTTGACTGTTGGATCTTCGGATCTCAAATACAGGTTGTGTCTGATCACAACCCACTCACATTTTTGACCAAAGGATTACCACATGGTACAAAATTAGCTCGTTGGGCCCTAGCCTTGCAACGCTATGATTTACGGATTATATACCGTAAAGGGAAAAACCATGGCAATGCTGACGCTCTCTCTCGCTTGCCTTTTGATGATTAACCTGAGTTCTTTGTAATACTTATTTCAATATTAAAGCATATTACTATTTGTGTATATATTTAGAAAATTAGTGTCAAAATAATAGTCTTTTTTATATATATTCGTGATTATATAACCTTATGTTACTGCCTTATTTTCATTATATTTGTGCATTAATGATCATATTTAAGTCATGCCTCATGTGTTTTTTAATTTAGATAGTGCACTCTCCTCAACTAAGGTTTAGATATTTTATTTCTGAATTAGGACTCTTTCGTGAGTGTGTGACTAACCTCTTTCTTTTAGCACCTGGTCATTAAATATGACGCATGTGCTTCCGTTGGTGGGGCGTGTAAGATTCAACGGACTAAAAAAAAAAAAAAAACAAGATAGGTGGCGCTGCCATCGATATAGGGAGAGAGGGAACAACAACAAAAGAGGAAAAAGAATGGCGGCTATGACCGGTCGCATGATGAACAAAATGGTATGAAATATCAGCCAAATGTTTAGTATTAGTGAATTTTCATATTGTATTAATTGTGGAAGTGGAAATTGTGCCGAGTGGAAAGGATATTTTGACTTAGAATCAGCCGAATTCTAAAGGTCAAGAACATTTTATTGCTATCAGCTATTTTTAATGGTTATAATTAATTCTATTCCCTAAAGCTGTTTTTTCTTAATATGAGTTATTCTGTATGAAGAAGTCCACATTTAATCAATGGAGCTGAATTAAAACTCTGAAACTACTATAAATTGCTTGGTCAGAGAATTTGAGTCATTGGATACAATAAAGCAAATTACAGTGAGTGAAGAAATTGTTTACTAACGTAAAACTCATAAACAACACAAGGATATATGTATGTGGAGTCGCGGATGGCTGTCAACAATAAAATACGACTATTGAATTAAACTGCAATTTAATTATGATAAAAAGATAATATTTACAAAATTAATGTCAGTAATCAAAGTTAATATCATTAGTGTTATCATCTGAAACTAATATTAAAGTTTATCATCTTTGATCTTGGTCTGTTCCATTTCATGCCCGTCTGGCAACTAACTGCTGCTTCGTCTGCTTCCAAATGTGTCTTCAGTTGGCACTAGTGGGCTCAGAACGTCTATCGGGCATCATACACACAATATATATATATATGTGTGTGTGTGTGTGTGTGTGTTGAAGATGGATCTCATAATTTTGAACCTAAGTCAAATGATGATGCTTCAGAAGTCACCTCCGTTCTGCAACCTTCCACACCAAGCTAAAGGAAGCACTTGGGACCTCGACCAAATTTAACATGTCTGAGCTCCATGACTGAGCTGCATGGGCGCTCTTTAGTAACATGAAAGTCCGAACCCACGACTCTGCAGAAACAATACCGGCCGCAATGCAGCTAGTATTTTTATAATCTTAAAAATGTATACAATTCCAGATGAATAGGATATTGTTACAAACATTATATCGTGTTGGTGTGTAACGAGTAAAACAAGTTCAACACACAAGATAATAAGAAATGACGCTTTATTTGCCTATATCCAGGCCAATACGATGCACGGATAACCAAATATACAGGAAAAAACAGCACAAATTGGAAATACAGCATTTGGACAGATTACCGACACAGAAACAGGAACATAAAACAGCACTTATAATAACAGTTACATTTGTATGAGTAACATTTAAGTTCTTTTCTGTATGAGTTTGTATGAGTAACATTTCTTTAGCTTTCCTTGGCTAAGCGAGGCAATCTATGTAATTGTTCTCTTTTCCCTTATAAGAGAAACGTTGAAGGGAAAAATTAACTTAAGTTCGTAACAGTACTAAAACAAAATAATCCTGAAATAAATAAATGAACAATGAAATTTGTTTCGGATATTTTAATTTTGATTTTATAAAGTTATTTTCTGCTTATTCATTGATTTCCGATTCATTACAGTAGGTTAAAAACTCTGCACTAAAGTAAAACCTTTCGTTTACTGTCATGACAGAGACAGTTTAGATGAAAAGAGAATCACACTGTTTATTTGACTGTAATCACAGTTACTCTTAAATTTAAAAACCAAATTTTCCTTTCTTGGTCAATATCATTTAAAGTAAGCCCTTTTAAAATGTATTTTTAACCTTTGAATTGATAAATAGACCATTGCGGAAAAAACTCTAATAACATAATCTGAGTAGATGTTTTTTTTTTTGAGAAAATGTTCCACCATTTCATGATAAGGCGAAAATTATTATTAGAATTTATTTTTGAAATCTCTGAGGGGATATAGTGCACAAAATTTATTGATTCATAAGCTGTTTTGTTCCAATATATTGTAAAGTTCTCTTAATAGAAGTTATTAAGGAAATAAACCAAAAATATAAGAATTACTTTCATATTAATGAATACAATATTTTAAATGCAACTGAATGAAATATCTATGAGTTCTTAATTCATTCTCAAAAATAATTTCAAATTAAAATCTAAAATACGTTATTTTAGTTTTTCATACAAAAATAATTTAATTAATTTTCACAATTTTCTTTACCCCTTTTCAAAAAAGATATCCTTTAGAAAAAACATTTACATTTTTTTCTATGCTCGCATTTATGTTAATACAAATATACAATAGCATTCGACATTTAAATACCCAAGCCGTGCGAGTAATTGTTTCATCATTTTTAAGAAAATAATTTGATTGAGAGAAAAACAGATTAATATCAAAATAAAATCAAACTTTTTCGCAAGCCAAAACGAAAAATTTTCCCTTCATTTAAAGAATGTTAGCCTTAGAAAATTCCATTTTTATTGAAAGTTTATTTCTGCAGCGACTTTTTGAATCTTTTCCAATTTTCTTAAATTGAGTTCGATTCGTTATTTTGATAACATTCAGAAACGTAAGGCATTTTTGCTTTTGTCTAAATTTTCCGTGTTCGATAGAGAAGGCTGCAGCACGAAACTCAAATGTACTTTAAGCAGGTCTCAGGATACGATGTAAAAATAGTGATACGGATTGAAATACATCAGGAAGTCTTTATATTTTTTTTCCTTTTCTTTTATGCATTTCTAAATATTTGTGCTATTACTTTCACTGCATTTCTACATGAGGACTGTTAAAGGCAATATGTTTTTTTTTCTTTAACCGAAAATGTTATAAATGCTATTTCTAATTTACTGCAATGTACAGTTATTTAGAAAGGTTATGGCAGGGGTCGCCAAACTTTTTTGATCATCGCCCCCTATATAATTTTTCGAAATCTCCATAGACCCCCCACAAAGGTAATTTTCAGGTAATTAAAATAAAACTATATATTAGTCTAAATATTTAATAAATCAGAAACAGTAAGTAAAGTAGCTACAGATTTTTTACTTCTTAATGAGATGAGTGTGCCTGGTGTTTCTTGGCAAAGTTCGCTATATTGGGTTCGAAATTAGTCAATTTTAACCGTAAATCCTCTCGAAGCTCCACATTTAATTTATTTCTGTTTTTAGTTAAAATTAAATTAACGTGACTGAAACCGGCTTCAACCATATACGAACTTGGAAACGCCAGCATAAATGGCTGAGCCATTTCGTAAAGTTTCACATATTTTTGCTTTATATTTATATTAGTCCAAAATTTATGTATTGTCAAATTTGCAGTCGTGCAAATTACAAACTGGTCACAAGGTCAAGTTGTGACGTCACGGTATACATACGAAAACATATAAGGAAAAAAGGGGCAGATTGTTTTCTGATTTATTATTTTATTTTCTATAAAGAACATAATATTAAGTCAATTATAAAAATATTTTAAATTTTTACATACGCAGTTAGTGATTTGCGTATTAAGAACTGTTTTTCCTTCGAGTCCCAATAGACCCCCATTCGACCCCTTGGGTCAGATAGACCCCCTACTGTTGTTAAATAGACCCCTAGGGGTCTATATAGACCACTTTGGCGACCAGTGGGTTATGGGTACAGTGTAATTTTTTTATGAACCTAACATATATCCAGACAGTTAAATTCCGATGGAAAAAATCAGATTTCATCAAATAAGCATCTCCGCTTTAATTTTACCAAGATGAAATGAATTTAAAAATATTTTTTGACCAAATTATTTTACAAAATGTATAATAATATCTATATAAACACAAATTCAATTATTTTTAAAACTTTTTCTTTTATAGTCATTTTTCATGTTTTAATGCGAGCTGCTGTTGCTGAAATATCGCATTATGTGTTTTTTTAAGTATTGTTACGAACATGAGATTATAGTTCCCTGCTACGGTACTCTTATGAAGGGAAATAGACATTTGCAAAGATGTCCTCAATGAGCCGAATGAAGCCTAGACAATGACTACTTAACCTATCTTTACGAAGGATTTGGTGGTAATTTTCGCGACTTGGTAAGAAACTTGGCGATTTTGTCGACAAATAGATAACCCCAGAAAGTGCTGTCATCTTGTCAAATCTCTACGGGGAAGAAAGTTAGAGACATTCCTGAATTTTCACATGTGATGTTATACCCTGTCAGAAGAGGTATAAATATGGGGAGAGGAATCTGTTTTTGGAGTCTTTTTTGAGCACTGATAGGAGAATCAATTGGAGACGGTTGAGTGGATCCGACAAGGAGATAACACGGTCGATTGAATCTGACAGAGAATTCAGCCTGAATCTGTGAGAACCTGCCTTGGAAGTGCAGAATATTATAGTGAAGATTTGTGCGTAGAGTGAACTATTAAACTGATGCTATTCTTTGCTGATACAAATGTGATCATTATTACAAGTGCTGTTTTGTTCCTGTATGTGTGCCACTAATCAATGCAATTGCTGCGTTCCTTAATTGTGCTGCCATTGTCCAAACTCTGGTACCTGTGCATCGTTTTGTGCAGAATTTGTGAATAAAGTGCCATTTTTGGTTATCCTCCGTTTTGGACTTCATTTCACTCCCATACACCTAGAAATTTTTGTAAAAGTATTATACTAGGAATCATATATCGAAAGTCTATTTTTAAAATAAATAAGAGGTGGTATAATAAAGTTTTAATTCTTACTTGGAAATAACAGAGATCTGTAAAATAAGTGATTCTTGAGATTCTTATGCACTTATTTGTTGTAAATTTTAGTTATCAATGTCCATTTTTTTCGTATCTGCAAGCCGTATGTTGCAATAACCTGCAGAATCATAAATTTTAATGATATAAATATATATATACAAGGTTTGACTATTAAATAATGAGACTGATACTGCTACAGAAGGAGTGTACTTGCGCCAAACATCAGTGTCAGCTGCTTGGCGTGAAACCTTCTCATTTGAATACAATGCTTCTCGCTCCTGTCAGCAAATATGTATGATCTCAGCCTTGGTTCGCGTTCGAGTTATTTTTATTTTTGTTTCAACTGAAAAAATTATAAGTTAGTAAGGAATTCTAGTGAAATTTCACAAAAAACTTGAAAATGCATGTAATGAAACATATATTTTTTGAAAGAAGTTTATGGCAATGAATGTTTATAGCGTGGACGTATTTTTGAGTGATTTAAGGTCTTACGTAAACAAGAATACGTTGAAGATGACTGACTTCCGGGTCCCCCATATACTTCAAAATCAAAAGATATTATCAAAAAATTATGTAATCTGGATCAATCCATCGGTTAAATATTCGTGCAATTGCTAAAATTGTAGGAATTGACAAAGAATCAATAAGGCAAATTTTCCCACAAAGACAATATTCTTGCTCATTCCACATTGTCTTTCAAGAGGTTTCTAGCCAAGTACAGCATCCATTGTTAGAACATCCACCTTATTCGCCGGATCTTGAGCCGGTCAACTTTGATCTGTTTTTTGAGGTGAAATCTGCACTATAAAGAACATCATTTGAGTCGTTGAAGCTGTGAGAGAGAAAGCGGCACGCGTCCTGTTGGAGCTGACAGAACAAGTCTTCCAGCACTGTTTCGAACAATGAAAGAATAGTATAGAGCGTTGTAGGAATATAGGAAAGGTGTATATTAAAAAGTGATAATAACTGAATAGGTATGACATGAAAATAAAATGTTTTATAGCATCGGTTTTGTTATTTAATACCCATACCTCGTAATATCTTAATTAGTATTGTTAAAGAAATAATCAAGATTGACACGCACACACATATGATTATATATATATATATATATATATGTAAGGGTTAAATTAATATTCGTTACAGGATCAAGAAATAATTTCTTACAGCATTTCGGGACCTTTTAGAAGTCATTAGTTAAGAAATAAACAGATTAAAATATATCTTTTTATTACTGCGATGTCCCCTCAATATATGGCTTCCTGAATAATTATAATTTACAAAATCTTGTACATAGGAATTAATATGGAAAATAACTTATATCCAAGTATCTCAGTTATTTCTTAGTAATAATTAAACTATATGATACTCATTCGTATAGAATTTATAGTAATTTTCCAATGTAAGTTCCAAGAATACGGCTAATTAAATTAAGAGTATTTCTAATTCTCTTTCGTGATTTGCATCAATTATACGTGAATTCATTAAAATGTTTTGAGCAAGCTGAATGAAATTTTTCAAAGGTATTTTCTGACATAATGTTTCTTTATCCTGGAATAACAAAAGCACTATTCAACAATGGGCTGCTAATCTTTTTCTATTTTGAAAAATCTAGAGTTAATTAATAAAATATCTTTAAGACACTCAGGTTTAGTAATTTAAACACTAAAGGAATACAACTACGAATGCTTCTTCTCTTACGTTTCCTGCTAAGACATGCTTTCGAATTAAGACAAAGAAAATCGATTCTAAATCTATCCAAAAATAGACTTCTTATCATTCCACGCAACAAAACCGGACTACTCTGAATAACATATTTTTCTGTTTTAGAGGGATACTTCCACCGATGTTTCTAAGCCCGCTTTTTGTTCATCATGACTGATTTGAGAGAAGCTGTAATTCGATGGTGAAACAAACATTTTAAAGAAATAATTAATTCTTTCGATTTTTCCATGCGCGCTTTCATATCAATGAGCATAATAAATTTACAAATTTTTTAAATACACTATTGTCCATAAATTAAGCGTAAGTGGTAATTAAGTGAATAATGGCAATCTCAGTAGAAATGGTGTGGAAAGTATTATACGAATTTAAAGTGTTTATAAAATAAGAAAACAATACTAAAAACAATAATAAAGTAGTTTATTATACAAAAAAAATACTTTAAAAGAAAACTGGGCATAAGAGGAGTTCTTATTTTTTTGAAAAACAATTGAAATAAAAAAGTGACACTTCAATTTAATATGATGTGTAGTCACCTCCAACATCCAGGCATGTTGCACAATGTTGTTCCATATTTGCTATGGCATTGTGGTTCCAGTGTGGGATCGAAAGAAATTCAAACCTCACGAAGAACGCTTTCATTTACTAGAACGGAGTTCGATATCTGCGGAATGGTTGCATTTTTTCTATCGAGGATATCTCACACATACTCGATAGGATTCAGATCAGGTGAGTGAACAGGCCAATACATGTGTTTTATATATTCCGTTTCAACGCAATTGTCAATCTGGTTCTCATCGTGACAATGCTCCTTATCATCCATAAATATGAAGTCAGTACTGACAGCATCTCAAAAAAGGCGAATATAAGACTCAAGAAATTTGTTCCCATATCTTTAAGCAGTTACAGACCTCATCTCAAAGATATGGAAGTACAGCATACTGCCTACAACCCCATTATGTTCCTTGGCACAAATTGGTGTCTTTCTCTGATGTTTGCTGGGTAAAAAGGAGTTCCACGATCTTGCTATACTAAAAGACAATAATAATCAATGCAAACTAAAACTAGATTTGTCGCAGAATATAACTTTGATCTATTGTCAAAAACTGCATAGTGATCATACGAATCTTGAACGTCCTTGTACAGTTCATCGCTTAACAATTCCCGGTTGTTATTGGTTGGTGAGTAGGGAGTGGGGTTGGCGAAAGAGCCGAAGCTCCGCGCAGGAAGAGTGGTAAAATGTTAATTGGGAAAAATTATCGTATTTAAAGTTAGGTAAAAAATAGAAAAGTTGAATTAAAAATAAATTTTAGATTTATGATAATTCATATGTGTCGCGAAATACTTTTATGGGTCTTTTGGTGAGGTGATTAATGGGGTATTGATCTTGTTCGAGGGTTTCAATGATAAGATTGTTGATGTTTGGGAGATCATTAAAGAAATTAACAGGGGTTAATTTGGATAAGTTTGCGAAAGATGGTTATTTTAAAAGAGTTCTCCTAATATGGATGTTTTTCATGAACCATCGGACATTAGAAATCATACGTAGAATAGAATTTTGTGTATTTTTCAGAATTTGGAATTTTGATATGGGGGGAAACGCCCACACGGGGTATCCATAGCTAATAACTGGTTGCATAACGGAGGTATAAGGAATCATCTTGTTTAATAAAGACAACAAACTTTAAAATCTGCGGGTGACTAGAGCGTGAATTGCTCTGGTAGCCTGGGTTTTGAAAAACTGTGATGGAACTTTGTGAAGATGGATTTAGAATTTGTGTTGTGTGGAGTGTTCGGAGGCTGGTTTGCTATTGGAAGTGCTAGAGAAGTGCCATGCTGCTATTGGTTGTTGGTGAACGAAGGTTGAAATGGTTCTCTTTGGGTGTTACATGACTTAAATGTCCAGTGTTGGGCAGTTGCTTTCCTGTTGGTTGGAAGGGAGTGGCTAATTCTATTGCCATTGACTGTCCTTGTGAATTAAGATTGTATAAATAAGGTGAGTGGAGCATGTCCTACGTGGGGTTTATTTAGTTTAAACTTAGAAAAAGATTTATTTTAAAATTCGAGGGTTAATTTAAAAATAATTATACAAATTCATGATAAAAATTCAAAAGAAAAGGAATTTTCATGAGGCTCATTAGAGTCCAAGAGGATTTGTCTTGGTCTTTTAATTTTTTAATAGAATGGGTAGTTTCAGAGGTTTTTTATGTTATTATTGTCAATTTTATCAACATAAGGTTTTTTTTTAATAAACGAGGGTTTTTTTATGTTCGAGAATTAAAGAATTTATGAATAATTTTTGAATGTGTTTTCTGAAAGTAATTAATTTGAGGGCCCTTAAAATTTCTTTATTACGCATAAAACATCTGGCTTTTGCAATAATTCTAATTGTGGGACTTTGTGCATTTTCCAAGAATTTGAATATTAGATTTACTAGCGTAGGCCCACACCGGATATGCATAAATCAAAATTGGGCGCATAACAGATGTATAAAAAAGCACTTTGTTGAGTTCCATTTCATTAAGGGGTAAACTTTGTGAGATAGGCGTCGGAACATTTCACGTGCTAATAAAATGTGTGAATTTCATGAAAGTGCTTTGTCTAGGGTAACTCCTAGATATTTAATAGGCTGAGACTACGTAATGGTTGTGTTGTAGAAGGTTGTTGAGCTATAATTCCTTTTTTTTTTGTTCAATAACATTGTATCAGTTTTATCCATGTTTATTTTGATTTTTCAAGCATCGAAGAAATTTTCAAAGATTTTTAAATGTTTGTTAAGAACAAAAATGACTGTTTCAGGCATTCTGAATTTAGCTAAAATAGCTGTATCATCAGCATACATGTTGAGGCTTGAGAGGGAGCATTCTGGGACTTCAATTACAAATAAATTGATTTTCATTGGCCCAATTAAGCTTCCTTGTGCCCCGACCCCTTTTATATTACGTGGAGAGGATATTTCGAAATTTGACTCGAAATGATCGATTAGTACAATAGGAGTGCTAAATGTGAGTGAAAGCAGGAGAGAAATTGTATGTAATTAGCGTGTAAGTACGAACTCTACCATATGCAACAAGTTTTATTTGGAAATGTAAGATATTTAATTCTAATAATTTTATATAAAAAGTGGTCAAAAGAAAGTAAGTTATTAACTGACCGCCACAATGAGATATCACGCCAACTAACATCAGTTTTATCCCAAGGTGAGATTGCTAATAATTAATACATTTTTGAAGCTACCTGAAGGTAGTGACAAGTAATCTCATAATTTATATTCTCGATAAGGTAACAAGTACAACACTTTATCTGATATCTCACTCATATCTTTCGAACACAGAAGGTAGCTTTAGAAACTGTTTCTTTCCTAGTACTCTAATTCCACTTATTCCAAACAACGAGTCCGTAAATATATTAGGACACGAACTCGTGACTTGATATGACCATATTTTGAAAATGACCATTTCAAGTATAAAGTTGGACTTCTAAACAAAATTTGCACATGTCTCATTTCTTCATGATTTTTTAGCGGTGCTAAAAATAACCCACGTTTCTGACGTAGAAAAAAGGGGAAATATCGCTTTTAACGAGTGTGGATTAATTAGACTTGAAATTTGGAAAAACTATTTAAAAATCTGAAACTGTTGTCAGTATCTATGTAAAAATTCTTTTAATGAATGCATGGGATGCAGAAATGAATTAAAAGCCCGGAAATTTTATCGTATCGATGGAAAAAGAATGGTTGTACGAAGCTCTTGCCAAAAAAAAAAATAAAAAGAACTTTAAATGAAATCAGAAGAAATTTTAACTTACCATATTTGACAAGAATAAATCAAAATATGTGAAATAAAAATCATAATACTAAGCACAAAAATATTAGCGCCTAGTTAGCTTCTAATAAATTAAATAAGAAAAGAAAACTTGACTTTGATATAAAAAAAAACTTTTCTCTCGGTTCAAAATAGAATGATGTTCTTTTTTGTGTCCAGAGAAATTTCAATAGATTGGCCATATGGCTATCAATATTTTTGGTATAATCTGCATAAAATCAAAGAAAGTGTTCCAAACTTCAAAGTGGTGGGAACATAGTGTTGGTTTATTGCTCTTTTGAAGCACACAGAAGCACCCAAAAATCTACAAACTGAGCTCGGTCAAATACATTGATTATGTTAGATAAAATTTATTTCCTTAGACCCACATTAATTACTGCAGGAGATTATTTTCTTCTATAGGAAAATACATCCATACACGTTTCTAAGATTGTAAATCTCTGGTTTAAAAGTAATTCTATAAATTTACTAGAGTGGAAGGTAAGGAGACTCAACTGAATCCAATAGAAGATTTAAAATATCTTCTGCCATGAGAAGGCACCATAAATATTGTTTATAGTGATACTTGTGCTATTTTTAAAGTGACACAAATATCAAAACAAAGTCTTTTTGACTTAATCTTCAAACAAACTTGGAATAAACTTTCCATAGACACTTTAAAATAACTTCGAGATTCAATGGTACCTATTTAAATATTCAAGTAGTTGAAGAAAAAAAATTGTATTCTTCATTATTAAGAAAAATATTCATAACGTTTACTTATATCTCTATTAAATTTTCTTTGCAACGTCAACTTTTGTAAGGTTAATATTTGTTGTTTTATATGTCGTATGTGTTATATATATATATATATATATTGTAAAACATATTATAAATCAACAAATTTAAGAATAATGTACATTTTCATTAAATTATATGTAGTTTTTTCCCATTTTGAAATAAGTACACTACAGAATAGTAACGCCGTAGAGTACTTATAAAAGTATGGAATCCGATAACAGGATGCTCCTCATGATATTATAATCTTTAGGTAATTTCGGGAATTGTTACACCAAAATGCCTTGACACGTTTTTCTCTCCCCAGGTGTTTACTGTGTTTGGTAAACACGGATTTACAAATTGCACTCATTTCGACTAAGAGTATGGGGAATAGAAGTTAAGAAAAAAGTAATTTAATGAACTCTTATATTTAGTGTTTACTATAAGATTTCTTTAGTTTAGTTTAGTTTTTATTAACGTCGCACTAGAAGCAACACGAGGGCTATTGGCGACGGACCTCGTAATTTTGAACCACGGTCAAGTGACGAGGACGACACCTGAGCTGGCACCCCCTCTCCTAACATCCACACCACGCCAACGGGAGGACTTTGGGCCCCGAACAGATTTAACGTGCATCAGCCCCGGCTACACGGCGGGTCTTTGGTGGCCAAGGATCGAACCCGCGACTGAACGAAAACCGCCAGCCGCTATCCACGACCTTGACCACTAGGCTACCGCGGCCCCGTAGGATTTCTTTAACATTTAACAAAGAATTTTCTTTGATTTTATTTCTAGCATGTAGCTCTTCTCTTACAAATTGCCTGAGCTTGATAAATACCATAATTTTAAATCATGTTTAGAGAACGAAACTTTAAAAAGCACATAATTTTCAAAATATCTCAGCACTATTGGAAATTATGTTAAATATATGGTGTGCTACATGCGCTGCCATATTTTTGAAAACGAATTACGGCCTTTATATAATTTGAACCTTAATCTCCTGATTTGGCATAATATAAAAGACTTATTTTCGTTTTCGGTAGAATTGATGCAGGGGTTATTGGTGACGGACTTCCTATTTTTGGAAGTGATGGAAACAACATCTCGACATATACAAAGCTGGACAAAATTGCGGACACTTTTGGAAATTACATTTTTTTTATTTTGAATGCTTAAAGAAAACGTTACGTTTCACAAAATGCAAAGTCGTATATATCATTTTAAAGAGAATTTAATGTTGAATTTAATTCGAAAACTAAATTAAAATATTTGCATTACAAACAAATTATATGTTCTTTAATTTAAAAAAAAAAAACACAGTTATAAAGTGGTTTGTAATGTATAACTTTTCTAGCCATTCACTGTTCTAGTTCTGAGAGACAATCAAATGTTAGTAACTGCCAGTAGAAGCTGACATCATGTTTTCAGTTGGAACAAGTCATTATTGTGCTTTATTATGTAGAAGAGGAAAAAAGACTATTTTTTATATGTAATCAAATTATAAGTATTAATTAATGTGAAAAGTTTTAATGTTTAGTCAAGGATTAGTTTGGTCTTATTAACGTCGCACTAAAAGTAACACTAGAGCTATTATTAGATAAGTAATTAGACTATTATTAGTCAAAATGGCATCAAATAAAAGAGTAGATAGGACACCTAGAAAGGATGTAAATATTATTGTGTTACGAGGAAATGATCTTTCCTATGTTGAAATTTCAAGACAGGTGGATGAATTAATGACAACATCTGGAGTCCTAATGTTTTGTTTACGATATATGGAGACAAATTCAATAAAATAACAAATCAGGGAAAGGCCGAAAAATGTGCAACACATCTGTTGACGATAGAAGAATAAAAAGACTATGTCTCCAAGATCGAATAATGTCATCAGTGGGCGTCAGAAATGATCTGAATGATGCTGGTGTTTTTATCAATTCAAGAACAAACAGGAGAGGATTAACAGATATTGGAGTAAGACGTAGAATTCCACGAAAAAAGTATTATTTAAATTTACAGAAGTGCAGAAAACGAATACAGTGTGCCAAAGAACACATTAATTGGACAAATGATCAGTGGTCATAAGTTATATGGAGAGATGAAACTAAGATATTAATATTCAATAGTGATATGTGAAAATGTGTAAGGCGTAGAATAGGAGAAAAGCTACATCCTGACTGCAATCAGGCAATTGTGAAGAACCCAATTATTGTTATGATTTGGTCATGCATATCAGCAGATGTTACTGGTCGCTTTCATGATGGGACACTGAATACCAGAAAATACATTGACACTATTCCAGAACCAAAACCTCTACCTTCCATAAGTTAACACTTTTCCAACAATGTTTCATTTTTTCGGTAGGATCCTGCTCCCTGCCACACAGCAAAATTATCGAAAGAATATTTTCTTATGAAGAGCATTGAATTTTTGTCCTGGACAGGAAATTGAGTTCTTCACTATTTTTGTGCTGCAAATATATGAATTTTATTGTTTGTATTGTGAATTCTGTATTAAAATTTTTTTAAATGATATACAGAACTTTGCATTTTGTGAAATGTAACGTTTTCTATTCGCATACAAAGTTCAAAAACAAACCAATTTCGAAAAGTGTCCACAATTTTGGCCACCACTGTAATTAACATCCTAGATTTCCATCCCACATAATGGGAAGAAAGACTCATTATTCCTGATTATTACAAAAATTGACTTTGACATTTTGTCATGTCCTCATTTTGTATGTGAGTTTGACATTTTGTTGTGTTGTGGAATTTTTGAGATTTCGGTTCCAGCTGAGATATCCTCGCCATTTGATCTAAGTTCAAAATTATGTTCCTTCCGACAATATCCTCGTTTTGCATCTAAATATGAAATTATTAAAAGTCAAACAATTCGTGAATAGCTTCCACCTTTTCCTTTTATGATTAGTAGCAATTAATTCTTGATATGTTTATTTGTTTGAGTGGTAACACACTGCCGAGCCACAGAAATGACTGAAACTAGACAGTAAATTAAAGATTCATTATTGAATGGATTGATTGACCTACATGCATTGGCCGAAAATCGAATATAATTATTATCAATATCTGTTACTCCACATCTTTATCTGTTGTGTTTAAGTAATTGTATTACTGTGAAAAAAAAACTTTGATTTCTCTTAAGTAATTAGAAACATGCTACGAAAGTTTCATTAGATACCGACTTTTCCATTACACAATCGAGCCCACGAGACCATCTTGCATATCAGACGGAGAATTATGACTGATTTCGTAAGCCGAATAAAATAAATTTCAAACCTTAATTGGAAACCATCATCATATTAACTACAGCATTTAACACCCTTAACTTAGTCGATATTTAGGATATATATTATTAGTGTTCAAAAAGTGAAATCCTGAAAGAAAATACATTTGAAAAATACATATGAACGAGAAAACAAACAGTTACTTTTATTTATAAACATTTACAAGCCACGCACATTAAATTCACATGGCCTTATTGAACTGAATGTTACACAAAAGCGAAGCCACCGCAGCTTTAAGGAACAGTGTAGAATCATTTTGTAATAATAAATATTGAATATAAAGTGGTAGTTATTCAGTTCGATAGTAACTGTCTAGAAATCTCTGTTAGGATAGCCAAGAACCTCCTTGTGAAACCCGATTTAATGTGGAATTACGTAAGTACTATAATAAAATAATAAGCGTTTTTTAGTTTCGTTTAAAAATGTTAAGAGAAAGATTATTTTATCTCTTTTTCTATCTCTCACTCTTTCTTTCTCTCCCTCTCTTTGTATATATATATATACTCTAGGCGATGGAGGATCATATTTCTTCGCTTTTGGCAAAGTCAGTTTGATCAAAAAATTAAATATATGTGTCGATTGCTTGAAATAAAAAAAAACTTCTTGAATACGCGTTTTGGAATTAAAAGAGTTTCATTACATGCAATACTTCCATGATGATAAAAAGTGATCAAAGAGGTTTTTTAGGCTAGAAAAGGGAAATGGGTTAACAATTTGTCCAATTAATGATGAAAGCAGGGCTGACCTGTCATTTACATTTAAAGTTTTTTTTTTCATAGATTAAAAGGGATAGTAAAATAACAATTCCTAATGCCTTTGTTTCTTTACATTTTACTTCGCAATTATAATCTATGTTCAATAAAAGAGAATAGGCTATTATTTCTTTCTCTTCTCAATATGAAAAGAATGGACTTTAAATGAGTATTGGTTATAAACTACCAGCTGTTTTAATCACACGAAACAGGATTTCGAACATTCAATCCTTAATATCCTGTTTCTAAGCAGAAAACACCCAAAACAACAAATTTCTGTTTCTTTATGAATCACACGAAATGTCGCCACAGAAAAGTTTCAGAAACTTACCTTTAAAAGATGTCATTTGACAAGGACACGATCTTCTTATAGTTTACTGTACGAGATTCTACAGCACAAAATAGAAAACCTCTGAGGCTCAAGTTTTTATCACAGAACAGCCCTTCCATTGTTCCTCGAATTGAAATTTTGTGGAACTAGACATCCTATCAACGATCGAACTTCTAAATAGATGAATTCGAGATTTAGATTTCAATAATGATACTACTACCTTTCTGCAAACACACATAGAAAAGAATGTTAATTCCAATTATTTCAAATTAACGTGAACACCAACATATACGTGATTACAAAATTCTACATGTTCTAATTTGTAAGACATTTTGTGAACTTTTAAGTGCATGAAACATTTTAAGCACCATATCAACTCAAATTTATAAAAAAATATCCGAACAATAGCATTGATTATGATGCTTATAAGTAAAAGAAGTGACAGTTACTACGAATATTATTTAGAAGTTTTTAATTCACTCAATATACTCTCAGGGGATAATAATTGTATATTTGGTAAGATTTGGAAGATTCAATTACTGTTGTACCAAAGCTGCACAAAATCATTTGTAAGAAAATTGGTGACTTCGGGTCGAGTGAAAAAATCAACAACAGAAATCTTTTTTTAATATTTACATCTCAAGAAAAGTTTAGCGCTTTGTTTCTTCCGATATACACTGTAGACCCAAATAATTTATACTGAATGTTTTTCACGAAATCGGGCATCAAAACTGTCGACGCGCAATTCCTCTCACTGCTGTTGTATGGAAGTTTGGAGAGTGAGGGCCAGCTGAGGTGTCAAACACGTCTCTTGACCGAGGTTCAAAATTAAGAGGTTCGTCAACAACATCCTTTGTACTGAATCTGAGTACAACGTTCGTAAACAATAAATCAATAGTTAAATCAAGTCACGAATTCTAATTTGCAAGAAAAAACATGCGAGTCCATCACGACGTTAACCATTAGACTTTTAGACTTCCTTCAAAGGAAGTAAATTCGATGACAGCTATATATTATTGAAAGACTTTTAGGTCTATATTTTACCAACATATCATTCTTAATGCAATAACAATATGTTAAATGTAAGATATATTTCGAAAGATTGAAGAATTCAGTTTTTAATTCCGCAATTAAGCGACGATTTCCAAAAATTTATGTTATTTTTATATTATTACTCACCAGGAAAACACCAGTGATTTTTAGATGATTCATGTAACTAATACATATCAATAAGTATGATATGACTGATGGTAAGCTCAAATCACTATCTAGAATGATGAAAATAAATTTCATAATAAAAGAGCAGTGGACTTTAATTTTGTATTCCTGCTATACGATTTGGTGTTTAAAATTTCTTCTAATACATAATATAGCTCTAGAAAATTTGGATAAAATCAGTTTTAATATATATCTAAATGTGAGGATTTTAAAATGAACAGCTTTAGTGAAATAAGTAGAGTTTCCCCCACTATTTTTGCGATTGATACATTCCTCCCGTAAATCCGCGAATTTTGATGCAGTTTTAAACCACAGTTAAGTGCAGGTTGTATGATATCATACACGTTAAAATATGCTTCCCAAACACATTCCAAAGACAGTCTTACTCATTAATACAGTAATAATGTAGGAATATGTATGTAGTATTGATGAATTAAAAACATCTTACTTTTAGTGTACATACTGGCCAGTAATGAATGATGATGAAATTTGCTATACCATATGATGAGGATATTTATGGTGACACTCTGATGTTATTTATCGGTTATACTGTATCATCTCACTTAACTAATTTTTTATTTTACTTTATCTGTCATTGATATTTTAAAATTATTTACCAGTTATGGTGAATGTGAGCACTTTTCTGTTTAAAAAGTGGCCAAAGTAATTTTCGAAACTACCGAAATGAAGAAAAAAACACTTTTAAAGCAAAATCCTCGAAAGGTGAAAGTATACTGAGAGAGAATTTTCTTGAAGGATTGGGAAGATTAAATTTTAAAGGTAAATTATATTTTCCAAAGGAAGACCATATTTAAGTGTTCTTTAAGAGATAGAATAAATAACCATTTGACTACTGCGACCTATCCACTTAGGAAAGATTTGGAAAATAAAATTCGGAATAAAATAATAATTTAAAATAGTATGCCTGGTATTGGAAAACAAAGCACGATTAAACATTTTTTTTTTTGGTAAAGCATCCTCTCACTTAGTAAATTATTTTATTAGTGATTGTTTTACATGGATAATAAATGAACAAATATTGCTTAAAAATACTGCAATTAAAAGAAGTAAAATTATTCCAAATGATATTCATGGCTCTAACTAAACTAATTAAAATTTACGGTGAATGCATTGAAATAATATATCAATAATATATATTCATAAGAATTTATACTATACAAAACCAGATTATTCTAAAGCGCAGTAATATACTGTCACATTATTATAGTATTAATTTAATATATGTGTATGACACATACTACAGCACCTATGATTAAATAATATGTACGGTAAATTTAATTTAAAAATAATTAAAAATTCTGATCATTCTTTCTCTCTCTCTCTCTCTGTATATATATATATTATATATATACTACTCAAGAGCGTAATTCCAACACCAAAAAATAATGCACGTAGCATCATGCAAATTTCAGGAGCGATAGTAGGGAGATATATATATATATATAAATGATTAAATTTTCGCACGCATCTGATCACTTGGTACTCATATTCTGGCTGTAAAGATCGGCAACTTTCCTTCTCATAAACAGCATCTGAAGTTTTATGTAGCATTTGGTACTTTCGAAGAAACGTAGAAAATGCCTCTGAGACGTCGATGAGCTCAACACTATCAGTTAATTACCATGGAACGTGACCGTATTATCGAACTCCATGAGCTGGGTTTGTCGCTGCGCACAATAGGAACTCGTGTAAGGCACAACGTGAGTACCATACAACGTTGTATCACACGAAGGATTCAGGAAGGTCTATGTGCAAGCCGAAGAGGAAGTGGTGTGCACAGGTGCACGTCACAGCGCACAAACAGGCTATTTCACCAGTTGACAACTGGAGATCCTTTCTCCACGGCACGGGACATCCGAAGCCGGTTGCCTCCAGGGGCAGGTAGATCTGAATCCATCCAAACCATACGCAACAAATTGCATGATGTAAAGTTACGAGTACTGATACTGGCAACAGGGGTACCTTTGACTGCTCTACACAGGGATAGACGCCTGGACCGGTGTCATCGTCATCGTACCTGGACCATCAAATGGCATCGGATATTGTTAACGGGTGAATTTCGTTTCTGTTTGTGGATGAACGAAGGCTATGGAGGCCGATGACGTGTATGGCGGCAAACCGGAGAACGCTTTGAACCATCCCATTTCGCCGAGCGTCTAATCGTTCCTATACTGAACATAATACTTTAGGGTGGCATAGTGTTTGACCACAGGACGCCTGTGGTACACATTGACGGACGTTTAACAGTGGACCTCTAAGTCACTCAAATTATGGAGACTGTTGTTCTGCCCTTGTTGCAGGGAGCACACAACACGGTTGACAATGCTAGGCAGCTTGTCACACGGCGAACTTTTAACATCCTGACTGGATTTGACATCCTTCCCTGGCCTGCAAACTCTCAAGAAATGAATCCTATCGAACACCTGTGGTATTTCACTGAACGTGACATGAACCGAGGACCACTAGCGCAAACCGTGGATGATCTGCGCACATCAGTGAATATGACTCAGAAACGGTTACCTCAGCCAATCATCAATATATTCTAATTGATAGAATACCTCGCTCGATTGAGGCCTGTATAGCTGCTCAAGATGGGCACATTAGAAACTTAATACATATTATTTTTTAATGATTTTATTTGTATTTTTTCAATTATTTCCAAATCCACCTCACCACTATCAATACTGAAATTTGCATGACGCTACGTGCATTATTTCTTGGTGTTGCAATTTCACTTTTGAGAATTGTATATATAACATGTATATATATATTTCGCATCTAGTGAGCGATCTTCCTTTATGATCCCACTGAATGAGTTTTGAAGCAAATATATAATACGAAAGCATTCACATTCATTTCGCCTGTTTTAATTACCACCATGCTTTCAAAGGTGGAAACTGAATTTGTTTCCGCTCGGAAGATATTAATATCTAGAATTCGGAAAATACTTTACTCCCTTGTGCACAACTGAACAGAGAGTGTGATAACTCTCTAATCTTCATATCAAAGGAATTTATTAAGGGGCCATGTCTTGCAACTAATTCGTTTCACACTATGATGGATTTAATTTGTTCCATTTTAGTACTGTTTCGCTATCGATTGTTAAACACGAAAATGGATTAAAAGAAAAGTTCCTCAAAAAAAATTTCATGAATAGAAGATGATACAAAATAACTTTAGTAATAAAAATATAGTAACTTTATTAGAATAAACAACTTTATGATATACCTCACTGTAGCAAAATTAATTTTTAAAATGTAAGTGAGCATTTAAGCGAAAGTTTTTATAATGAGCAGTGTTTATGAAAATGAGATCATTGGTATTTTATTCTTATTTAAATCTTAGTTCACTGTATCCCTACTATCTTAATATTAATATTAATTTAATAATATAACAACTTAATATCTTTCAAAAGATTTAACTATATTTATATTCAAATTAGTCTTACTTATACAAACTCCCAATATAATATTTAAAAGACATTAAACTTTCTGAAGGAAAAAAATGGAAATCTCAGTTGGAAAATAATTTAAAATTTAATGTGTTTTCACAATGATAAGTAAGCATCACTTAGTTAATTCCATTTATATTTCACTTTACTGTCCGCTGTACAATTTTTTTTAAAATTTTGCTTCCATTCTTATATAAATTTAGAGGCATTGAGAGTTAAAACTCCAACCAAGAAACATATTCTAAATAATTTAAATTCATTTTAAAATAATTATTATTTTATAACATATAGAATTATAATTTTTGAATTAATCGAAAATTTATAAAAATAAATTTTTCTAATGGTATACAAGACAAGAAACGTACGTATTCTCAATTTCCTTCCTTCTCTTTTATATTTTTGAAAGTAAATTGAAATTTTTAAATGTATTTCAGCCGAGAAATATAAGTAACGCTAATATTATAAAGAAAATAATCATAAATCATGCTTGATTTATTAATGTTTAAGACTTAGGTAATAAAAGATAATGCAAGTAAATTTTGTAATTAAAATATAAAATGACCGCAGATACTGAATACTTTCTGAAGTCTCGCATACAGAAATTTTATGCAAGGCAACGGAGTTTGATATTGGAACAGAAAAATTTATATGTATTTTTATTTCTATTTTGTGCTTCATGATTGAAGAAATACTACACTTTTTATTCAAACTATTTTCTTCTTTCGAGTAAAAATTGAAGTACTTATTTTCGCTACATTTCTCTTGTAACTGATGGATCTATTAAATCCCTTTAAAAGTTACTTTTCTTTCAAAAGAATACATTGAAAAACATTTTCTTATTAATAGTCCTTTTTTAAAAAAAAAAAAAATGCACTACATTTAAAAAAAGAATTGAAACCAGTACAAATGATGAGAATTTATGCATAAGTACATACTTATTGTCATAATAATAGCATCATCTTTGGTATTAAAAGATATTTTCAGGTTTAAAGGTATCCTGTTAAGTAAGAAGACACCACAAATTAATTTTACAGAATTAAACAACTATATTTTAAGTATTGTAGAGTTATAGTTATGTGAACTTAATAAATATCTCAATCATAAATTTTTATAAGAATAAATTTTATAAGAGTACAAATTCTTTTACATTTTTCACCTACTTCTGGTTACAAATTTCAGTTAAATGCATGTACATTTTCCTTTACAAAAACAATGCAAAATGTCGGGTTACATATCCTAGTCGCCACATTAAATCTTGAAACACATGTAGTAGTATGTTTTGTTTATCACATTCTGAATATTTGGATAATCAATAAATATTTTATATCATGAATAAGGTAAATTGAATTTTTAAGCTGAATAAAGAATAATATTTCCGATTTGTGATCATAATATTTATTTCTTTTTCTCCTAAATTTCCAAAGGAAAAAATATTGCCCAAATTCTAAATTGTCGAAGAGATTATTCCAAACTGAAGATATTTATAAAAAGAAAAGCAATTCAAATATCATATATTTTACAGTTATGATGTTATTGGCGATGACTTCACAATTTTGAACCTCGTTTCAAATGACGAACATGACACCTGATTTGGCATTTCGTTCTTCAAACCTCCACACTATGCCAAAGGGAGGACTTGGGATCTCTAGCAGTTTTATTGCTTATCATCTCCGATATACAGTAAATCATTAGTAGCATCAGAACTTCAACCCCCTACACGACTATGAGCATTAGGCTACCAATCGCTTAAACCCAAAGTATCAGTCGTTACAAATGCTTCTAAAATTAAACACTAAGAAATGAAATTGGTTAATAGCTGTAGAAAGCGCGTAAAATGAAGAAAAAGGTACGGATTTTATGTAGAACACACAATAAAATATAAAATATCTTGTTAACAATTCAATAGTCTAAACACAAGGAGGAGTAATATTGGTATCTTGGTAATTGTATGAGATACACAATTAAAGTTTTACAACTTCATGTAATTAATTCCTAGTTTTGGAGTGATAAACGTGGAGCATTTAATTCACAAAGCAGCATTATTTATTACAAAGAAGAAATAATGTTTTGATTTATTGGTAATTAAAATCCGTACAAAATAGCATTTTTTAAGAAAGTAAAAGAACGATAAGAACAATAATCAAAAAGCACATACACCGAAAAATACGTAAATATGAAACTAAAGATGGATAACTTATCGTTTTCGTTGGGTTCATCAACATCACAGCCACTGAGGCATATGAATTCAAAGCGCCAAAAATCTCGCGCGCGCAACCATCCTAAGGAATGAATTAAAAGAGAGACTTATCCTTACGCGATTAAGTAATTTGTCTCAAAAATAAAATTTAAAAAATCATGTATCTGTGATATCTGACGCAACCTTTGGAAAATTAAATAATTTAACTACATCTATGAAGTTTTGAACGCACATAACAATGTATTTTAAAAGTAATATAATAAAAATTCGACATTTGAAGAGATTTTTGACATTTGATTAATTTTCAGAGTACAATGTTTCTTAAGCCGATTAATATTGCAAATTCAAATACCTTATTAATCATACACCAAATTATTACTGACTTAATACTGTTATAAAGTGAGATTTCAGACAAAACTATAATATATTAAGAAATCAAAGTTGATGATAGTGTTTATTTAAATCTGAATCTTTTTAAAGCAAAATAATTCATTGCTTGAGTGGAAGTCTTTGTGTGTCTCTCTTTTAAATACATATCTTTCAATAATTTTTTAAAACATGATATATATTTTCACGAAATATTTCGGTGATGTATCAAAGAAGTATTTTTCGTATTTGATAAGTTGTGACTTTAAAGAAATTATCTAAATAAGATAAGTCAGTGAAATGTTATTTGAAAATCAAGCTTTACTCTTTTTCTTTCTCATATGAATGATATATTTTGTTTATCCTGTTTTCTAATATATTTAGCGTTGAAAAAATTTGCAGTTATTTATACACCTTTTAACGATTAAAAATGTAGTTTTGCATTGAATTTTTAAATATTTATAAGAATAAATATTATTTTGAAGCAATATCATAAGAAAACAATTCGGTTTAGCTTAAATATATTTACGAGTTTGAGAAATTACCGATTTTAAAGATAATAGCCTTTTTATGAAAACTGAAAAAATATACAATTTAATTTGATACACATTTTAATCAAATAATATTTGAAAATTATGCCAAATAATCAGTACATAAGACAAAGCTTCCTTTATAATGTGAGTATGCGTACGTTCCAAAATTCCTCTAACACATAATTTCTGATCACTGCAAAGGTTATTTAAAATTTATAAATTTTCTCTAATTAAAAATGAAGTTGTACAAACTAGTTGCACTTAAAAAAATTTCGAAATTATAAGATGATATAACTAAGAACTGTTTCGCAGGTTTTGTTTTGACTTTAGCTGGTAATTAGATCCAATGAAAGTTATTTAAAATTTATCAATTAAGTGAATGTTATATAACAAAGAGAGAAACTTGAATGAAACATATAACACATTTAGTTAAACATTCCTAAAACCCATTTTTAATGTTTTTCCAAAAATAATTTTTTTATATCAGTTAAGCGTAAATGAGACGTAAGGAATTTTTACAAATTATTCCTACATCTGATTTTGCTAATAGATATATTCTCTCAACTATTTAAAGCCTTTATAGAATAGCCATTATCTTGTGTAAAATTTCTTTAATGTACAGATTGACCTTTGTAACTGAGATATTTAAAAACACATATTTTACTGTTCATAGTTCTTTCAAGAGCCGTATCAATAGTCAGTACTTTTTTTCTACTGTGTGTTTTCTGTGGTAAACATACTAATGCAATTCCCTTTTACCTCACTCCTCGAAGGAATTTAGAAAAACATTTCTTTTACAAATGTATAAAAGCCAAAAAGCATTTTAGGATCAAAGTGAATACTTGTTTAATCTATTTTAATTGACTGCATGCACTTTGTCTCTGATGGAATAAAGAGATAATGTTTACTAAATACCACTGGTCCGAAAAGACTAATTAACTTTCATTAAAACTTTTAAAAAATATATGACAATTTTCTGTATGTAAATAAGATATAAACTCGCTGGAAATAAAAATCGATATAGTATTTTAGATAGGTTTTTTATCATGAAATAAACATTTATTTATCAACCTTTTTCAAACATTTTAATGCGAGTGCCAGCTTGAGAGCTACCCTCGTCACTTGGCCGAAGTTCAAATTTAAGAGGTCCGTTGCCAATAACTTGCGTGTGTGTGTTGCTTCTAAGTGCGATGTTAAAAAACAATCAATGTATCATTTTACTTTATAAAACTTAGAATTTTGTTCCTGTCCATTTAAATATAAGAATAATCATTGTTTTTTTTATTATTAATTGTTATCTTTACCTGATATGATAATTTAGATGGTGATACAAATTAATTCTGCAAACGCATTTATTTCATCTTTAATCCTTCCTTTCTCATTGAAAAGACGACTTTTCTGAAGGGTTTATATTTAATTCTTAAGAGTCATTGATTTTTCTGTAGTATTATTCATTTTCTTTAAAATATGCCCATTTCGCTTTCTTGCTGATAATTATATTTATAAGAAATTATACTCGTATTTATATAACTCTTATCAAAATATGTGATGAGATGTTTAACTCTTGATGTTAATAAATATAATATTTGATGGAAAGTAACTTGTTATGTCGAAAAAGCTTAAAAAGTTATTACTTTTTTTTAAAAATTTTAAACTTTTATTGATATTGAATAATTGTGTAATAATATCGCAACTTATAAGCAAATTCAAGGCGATAAGTAAGTAACTGTTCTCCAGGTATTTAAACACTGTCGGGTGACGATTCCTCTAAATTTGTAATTCCACTCAATTAGTCATTTCAGTAGTCATCGTTGTTAAACCTAACAGTCACTGAGTTCTCAATTTAAAAGGGAGATGTTGGAAAAAAATTAAATCACTTTAGGAATTGATTGATTTAATTTTTTATTCACGTCGCACATAGAATCAACTCGAGCTCAATCGGAGATGAACTTCGTAATTTTCAACCTCGATTAAGTGATGATTGGAAATTGGTGACACTTGAGCTGGCACGTCTCTCTTGTAACTTTCTTACCACACTATATGAGGAATTTGAGAATCGACAGATTTAACGTGTATCAATTCCAGCTACACATCATGACTCGAACCCATTCAACGAAAACCGTCGGCACCTTGAGAATTCATAAGAATTTGTCAATTATAAATTAAAATACAGTGTGGATACAAGTGTGATATGGATACAAAAAGTGATATTACATTTTTTTTATATTACCCGTGTCTTAAACGTACATTTCCTCACTCCTGAAATTCATCTAATTTACCTAGATCTAGTTTCATTTGATAGGAAAGGAGTTGTAATTTTATGCAATTTATATCACAAAAAGTCTCCAAGGTTAATGAAGAAAAAATCGTTAATAGCTCCATTTACTTACCACAATAATTCGACTTCTTTGAACCTTAACAACCTTAATGGGCGTCAATTATGCTGCTCATTTTTAGTGGAATCAGAGTTAGATTGATGCATAGACCTTCGTAAAATCGTTACCCTGTTACAGATTTACATTTACACCAATCTATTGGGCTACTTTAGTACAATGTTTGATATCAGAGACTCACCTTATGATATAAGCGTGATATATGTAAATTAACATTACCGCATAAGGAAGTATGGCGTTTGAGATATGGAAATTGGAGGTAGTAGAGACATTTTAGAATTGAGAAACTAGCGAGATTGACAGACACATTAAATTGGTGGGAACAACTGTGAGGCGATATTCTTGGAGTACATAGGATCTGACTCGGAACTCATTACTAGACTCAGATCTAATTTAAGATTGTATTGATTTATTAAGATAAGTAGAATTATTAATTGTAATATTTAGTTAAGGAGGAGATCAATTAAATGCTCTGCCTTATTAATTTATTTTGATAATCAGTTTGTTACAACCACAATCATTAGGCTTGATTCGAACTTTTTTCTAACGCAAATCAAAATTTATCCTTTAATTTAAGCAAACTCTTCAATTTTAATTTAATTGAAAAAAAAATATTAAACGAGTACTAAACGTGTTTATTGAATACAAAAAATATTCTACAAATGAGCAGAAGATAGCTGAATCTAAACTCTTAAATTTAAAAAAAAAAATCGTGAAAAAGTATAAAAAAATTTTCGAAAAAATTTAAGGTCTTCCAAAAATGCTATTTTCAGAAAACATCTAAACACGGTGACAAACACTTTTCTCGCTTAAACTTTCTATAAGCTAGTATCATTGATATGGAATAAAATTTGTTCTTTTTTAGTTGAAAATATATCTCATCTTTTTTTTTGTAGTTTATGCAAGTTTATAGAAAATTTTACAAAAATTGTTTTATACTCTTTATCTTAGAAAGAAGGTTTTTTTGAAGAAAGTTAAAGTTTCCCCTCGTATAATTGTACTTGACAGTACATTAATAATACATAAATATTTTACAGATGCAATCTAAATTTATTTGAAAAACCTATAGACATAAAGTTACACAGAATGAATGCAGTTGAATTACGTGTAGATATACGGTAATAATAAATGGATGTGATTAATGGAAATAACAAAGGTGATAGCAAACCAAAACATGTCATAATTTTAGAAATAAATAGACAAACAAATTTTACAGGTTAACAAAAAAAACTAATGACTCTAAAAAGTATTTCTTAATTAATCAGGATACAACCTTTTATCAATATATTCTAAAAACATTACAGTATAAGACAAGATTTTAATATTTTTGACTTAACAAATACTGTAAATTGGGATTATTAAATATCACAAAAAAGTTTTTATTATAAATATTGCAAGATAAAAAAAAATCTGTTCGTTACACTTATAAATAAAATTAAGTAAAAAGGGAAAATTATTATCAAATAGAATACAAATGTAAATAAAGATATCCAGAAATCATGAATAAATAGTAATTGTAACTTTAATTTATTCAATAAATTTCTCCTACGACAAACATTTAGTATTTATTTTTCAGAACATAATCCCTTCACCAAAACCAAACATGTAAAACATATGTTTGTGTAACGAACGTTAAAAATAAGGCTTTCAAAATCCTTGAGTATAATTATAGTATTTAGAATATACTTAAACAAAAAAAAAGAACTTCATTACAAAGTTAAACTCCAAAAAGGGGAAATATAAATACCAAAATTACATTCGTAAACTCATGTTTAAAACCCAAACAATAAAGTGGAACTTTATCTCGTTGAAAATGGACAGAAAAAAATAAATATTCATAGAATTACTCAAATGCCATTTTTAGAATGAAAATTCTTTCATAATTTCATAATTTAATTTCTTATGCTTATAAGACAAATAATAGCTCAAAAAAGTTTTTGTTTCAAAATGTAACTCAAATTCGGTGTACTGAATGTTCTCCAAACGGCAAGTTTGAATAAACATGACTTAGAAAAAGAAACAAGAAAAAAATGAAATGTGGTTTCTTTCAAAAAACAAACACATATAAAAATTTGTTTTGAACTTTAATTATGCAATAAGTTTTAAAGGGCTGAGTTTTAAAAAAGATTTATTTGCATTCAGAAGGAAACTAGAGTAATAAAGATAAAACATGTACTAAAATGTTATCTTGCTTTTTTTTATTAATAAAGTTACAAAAGTGTATTCAGAAGGACTCCCAATTTGCTTTGTATTTGAACATTTCTCAAAGAGAATAATTTTTTTTTATCCCAGTTATCAATATAGATTGAAATAATTGCTTTTTTTGCATTTGTAATTGTTTTTGAAATGAGAGAATATGTAATAATATTAGTTGCTTTGAAATGGTGTCTCTGGAAATATCAATATAATCAAAAAAATACTTTTATGAATTAGTATAACTGAAAAACATGCCCAAAAATGTATGGATGGGAATGAAGAAAAGGAAAATTACTGAAAAAACATTTGTAGTGATTTAACTACAAATGTTGTGCTTGTAAAAATTATAAAAAGAGATAGATATCAACTATTTTCAAATATGTTATTTATTTTATATTAATGAGTCAAAAATTTAATAAATCGAAGTTGATGCATCCAATCATTTTGGTTATTAATCTTATATTAACTTACGAAATTCTATTGGCGACGGATCTAGTAATTTTCAGTCTCGGGCAAGGGACAAGAACGACACATGAACTTTTATATATATTTCCAAAATTCCACACCACGATACGAGAGGACTTGAAACCTCAACCAGATTTAACGTAAATCAGCCCCGTAACACAGTTGACCTTTAGTAGCATCTGGACTCAGTGTAATTCAGCAGTGAGATCGACTGGCGATTCAAAATCACAGACCATAGGTTACTAATGCTCGTGTGAAGAATAGTATAACTTATAACTTAGATAAATATTACTATTCAAGCAAAAGATCACAAAACATTTAAAGACTTATGAACAACCACATATTAATATTCTTGTCTGATACTTATTATATGCGGAACATTTTTAATTTAAGCACTGCAGTGTAAACCAGTCTTGTCTGTATATTTTCCGACATACGAAACTTAAGTCAAAGTGTTTACCTCGTAAGTAAATTATTTTTATAATGCCCCTAATCTCTATCTTTATTTAATAAAACATATAATCTATTGTAACTAATCATTTACCCAATTATAAGATCATTATTCAAGGTAAAATTACCATTAAAACAGAAATTTGAATACAAAATGCTTTGTGATTTTAAGAAAATATTAATGAAATTATAATAATCCATCATTATTAATTTACTTCATTAACAATTCAATTATTATAAAATAAGCCATTATTAATTCAAGTTTAATATTGACAATAAACTATAAATGTAAAGGGGTATTCTGTTATTACAAATAATTATCACTATAATACTACAATATTTTACTACTAGTTGTCTTACTTCATGAGTCTTTTTAAAATTAATAATATATTAATAAATTATGAGCAAATCATTCACATTTGTGAGAGAATATAATGATGAGTGTAAAAGAAAATGTAAAATTTAGCGTAGTTATTCAAAAACAATCAAATAAATTCTTAAAAATGTTTGTTTGTGCTTAAATAATTTCATTATAGATCAATAGTCTTATGAAAAAGTTTTTAATGATTTTTAACTCTGTAAACTATTCAGTTCTTTATTTCCTTTATTTTAGATATATACATATTCCTCATTTTTCATTTTATAAAAATTAAATATTTTACAAAAATTTCACCTATGTAAGAGTTGTAATAAAATCTCCACTATCTTATATTGTTTCTAATCCTTTCTCTTCAAATAAATCAGAAAATCATAGGTATAATTCTTTATACAATATATTACTTTATATAAATAATTATATACATTTTTACAGGCATCCCCTTTCCAATTTTAAATCTATTGGTTATATGTCTAACAAAAGTCTACTATTTCAAATTTATTTCTCTTCGATTTTATAATAAACTTTTATTACCTTAGCAAACTTCTCACCTGTTCTTTTTCGAAAAACAAAATGTTTACCAAGAATATGAGCAGGAAGGTGATTTCTTGTCATTTGAAATGGCGTTGATTGAAAAGTCAGACGATACTTTTATCGAATAAGGTCAGGTATATCTCCAAATTATATCTTCTTTTTGTTACTTGTGATTTTGAATAAATGGCAAAGGCATCATTCTATTTTTAACTCAAAGAAAGTACAAGTGTGAGTTAGGGACCATTTACATTAATAATTTTGCTTTTTGAAAGTGTTTCAGATTACCTGAGATTTTATACATACCGAGATTACAAAATTATATTTTCTCTTACTATTTTCTATTCTAATCCTTCAGTTGTCAATATATCTTTCTTTACTTGTCTCAGTTACTACGAAATATTTTGTACAAATAAGATAGCACTTTTTCTTATAGTTAATTTCCACTTATACTTGACTTTTACAATAATGGTTATTTTATTGTTTGAGACTGATATCGTTTCAAAGCTATAAGATATTTTGAAAGCCAATTTAATGGAACATAGGAGGGCATAAACGTCAATTAATGAATTAATATTCTTATTAGGAGTCAGAAGGGTGCTTAGGTTTCATTTTTGTCATTCATTTCCTTTGTAAAGATTTAAAATGAAAAGATTTCTGATTAAATAGCAGATATGAAAAACTACGATATATTGGATAACATACTGCAATATTCTTTTGTGAATTCGATTGATTATGATGTATTTCAAAGGTAATTTCCATAAAAGAGACAGTTTTGTGAGACAAATTCAGAAATTAAATTATTGGGTTTAATCTTAGATTGTTTTAAATTATTCAGTGAGGTGAAAAAGTATTTGGTAGTTGTAACATTCCTCTCTGAAACTCAGACTACCTAACTACTGACATATTTTGTACAACTTCCACAATAAAGATAGAGTATTTTAAACTCTTATATTGAAAGGAAGATATATCTGTCTACTACAAATCTATCTTTGGTTAGTTCAGAACAAGTAATGATATTTTAACTATTATGTATACGAAGAAGCATTGTATGCCTTAAGTCACATTGTTTTCTTCATAAAATTCAGAGAGGTATCTGTTACGGGCGAAATGAGATATAAATAATGAGCAGGATTATTTTGCTTTTCTAAAACTCTAGGATATTCAAATAAATTATTTATTTAAGTAAACCCTATAAAAATTGGTTTGAATAACTGTTAAAAGTAACATTTTAGTTCATTGTTTTCAGATAGAAAATTTTAATATATAAAGAAGTTTAAATAATTAGTTTTCTCTTTTACCATCCATTCATCCCTCTTTCTAAAAATGAGAATTATGTTAAAATACTGATAAAGTAAATATTTAGCACGACATGGTCCCTGATCTATTTTAAACAAAATTCTGGGTGAGTAACAGTCTTCGTTAAAAATTGATCATCCTCTAACTGTATCTTATTTGTTTGTCTTTTACTTTCCTTTCTACAAATTTTAAATAACAGCCTCATTTGAAAGTTTGTCTACTCAATTTATTTTCAAATAATATTCTCTGTAATGCATAAACATTTAAAACATCTAGCAAGGTTAAATAAATAAAAGATAATATTCCCCAAATTTTCAGAAAAAGAATATATTGTATTTGTCATTTTAGAAACTGTTAATTGTTAAATA